>JAPYYV010022504.1:0-10823 GCA_030522625.1 Copidosoma aretas
ACGATCATTATACTCACACGCGCGCCGAAACATCGTTGATCAAACAGCTTGCTGTCTTTTTCCTTCTTTTCTTCGAACCCAACTTTTTGCCTCCTCTCGGGGTTTCTTTTTTTTCCGATCCTCCGCCCCGTTCTCCTGTTTCGCGCAAAAAAACAAACGATCGCGCTCGCGTGCCCGCGCATTAATCCGTTCTATTTCCAGCGCTGGCGAGTCTTATCGCCGCAGCGCTCGCGGACGACAATAATGTCACGCGCTGCTGCTGCTGCCGTTGGGCGCTAAAACGCGGCGGTCTATTGTACAGTGTTCGTAACGCCGAGTTGTAATATTTTTTTTTTTTTTTTTTTTTTTGGTGCGGAGTTGCCGACGCGAAAAGCAATGTAATATGGTGGGACGAAAGTACGGGTCGGAACGGAGGGACGAAGATGATTGCGGGTGATATATTTTTAGACGTACAAACGCAACCTTCTGTCGCCGGGACGAATAAATACACGCGGTCCGGGATAATAGTAACCCGCGGCACCCGCTGTTCGTCAGATCTGATAATCGAGTATCGCGCAACGGCCGATCGGCAGGCACAATTAAATTTTCGTCGGCAGTACAATCGGCGTCCCGCACTGTGATGGAGAAAACGTAATTTTAGATAGACGACGACGACGACGACTCGTATACCATCACCGCCGATCGTCACTCGGTGCACCTGACGATGCAATTCGACTTGGTTTGTTTTACGACCGATCGCGGCCGATCTCGAATCAATGTACAGTGCAGCGAACGAGTGCCGATATTTTACGAGCGAGTCCACGGAGGTTCGCCGCGTTTCGATCTACGCGAAAGAAACAAAGGCACAAAACAAGGCAAAGGTATATGTATACCGTGCACTGCAATATATTATATATTATTTTTGTCCGGTCTTTGCGCGCTTTCCCGAGTCCTCGTCCGACAACGCGCGCCCATAATACAATACAACAACAATAACAGACGCGGCGCAGCCTTGTCAACCTTTTTCCCATCGTCAGTCCGTCTGCAGAATGGGAGAGGAAGAGCAGAGGCCCGCGGCACGGAAAATCTTCCGCTCGTCGTCGTCGTATATATACTCGGTCGCGCGGATGAACAAACGGAGCCTGCAGACTAGTCCACGGCCCGAGGACTGCAGTATAGAGATGGGCACAAATTGCACGCATCGCGTATTGTGTACGGAAAGGGGGAAGGAATGAGAACCGACTTAAGTACTGTATATAAGTTGTGTATATATACGATCTTACAGTACCTGTTGCAACAGCTAGCAGCGGAAGCAGGCGGGCAAGCGAGAAAGAAGAAACCGCTGTATAAATATGTGTGTGTATATCGGAGCCTCCGTCCGACGTGATGGGTTGTACATGACGCAAGAGTACAGCGCCGGGCCGGGCGAGTCGTTCTGCGCGACAGTGCTCCTCTATTGCTGCTTACGCGCGCCTATAACGCTACATCGCGGCCTTATCCGCGCCCGCGTGTATGCGTGTGTGTTGTATATATGTATGCGCGCACGCGGTGCGTTTCACAAGTACATAATGTACGCAGTTCGGCCGATTGCAGATTACGGACTATGCGGCCGCGGGTGCGTTATCGCCCGACGGGGGCTCAGTTGGCCGGAATTTGACGAGCGAGCGCGCGTGATAGGCGGGCGATACTCGCGCGGAATTTTCGAGGAAAAGTCTTTCGGGCGCACGAGTCGTTTCGTGAGACGATGTTAATAGGATTTTTACCGATCCATACACTCTGGTTCTTTGAATAAGCGTGACCGCGACGCTGTTTGGATGTTTTTCTTTTTCATCGGGCGCGTGTCTGCGAGTCTGTTTTCGCCAATAACTAATATCATACAGTTGGTGAGAGCACTCGAGCATATTGTAAGATCGGAGGGGAAATTTCGTCAGGGCACACACAGGTACATCACCTCTCGATTCGCATCGTTCAATCTCGCGATCGCACACACGCGTTGCTGCACCGATAAATTGATAATCCCGCACGTACGGACGATAAGGCATTAGCTATCGCACTCTCGACCTGAGTACATATTATGTTAAGTGTACTTCGAATCGAGTTTACGATCGATCGCGAAGGTCAGATAACGCGCCTGCGATCGGCGGTCTTTGCGCTGCTGCTGCTGATGGGCTGCTGATGGAGGAAAACGCGTGGCTCGTGTATAGCGTTTTTTGAAACGTGGGGAACGAATAGAGAGAGAGAGGGGGAAAAAAAAACACCGAATATCGAGTTACCGAATTTCGAGTTTTTAAGTGCGTCGAAAATGAATTAGTGCCCCGATCGGTTATCAAG
Source organism: Copidosoma aretas (assembly GCA_030522625.1). Classification (NCBI taxonomy): domain Eukaryota; kingdom Metazoa; phylum Arthropoda; class Insecta; order Hymenoptera; family Encyrtidae; genus Copidosoma; species Copidosoma aretas. The sequence continues at coordinate 2,311 of JAPYYV010022504.1, forward strand.
CGATTTCGCGTAGGCGACCGTTATTAGTTTTCTGATAACGCGCCGACTTGAACTTTTTTATCGGATACGTTATATATACGGAATAAATGTTGGATACTTTTGTGCAACATGCACGCTATTCATGGGGATTAAAACATCAGCCTCTGGATAAGTACACAACTGGGGGAATCCCGCGTGTGTGTCCGTGGAGTAGAAAAAAATAAAAAAATAAAAAAATAATCCAAAGAAAAATACGCACAAAACAGGAAAGAAAAGAACACACACACGGGCTGATGCAAGAGCGTATACATTATTTTGATCGTCCGAAAAGTAAAAACTCTAGCCGTCCCAAGTTCGGTATACACAGTACACAGATATACATCCCAGACGCACACATAAACGGCAGTCGAGACGGCCTGCTATGCGCGGGCTTATCTCGCTTCGTTTCCTTCGATAAGCGCGACGTCACGCACGCCTCTATATATAGGTACTTCGATGAGATAAGGCGAATACACGCGCGTACAGCGTACCATGCGTGTCGATGTGTACGCGTGTGTTGAGTAGCACAACGGGCGCACTTTGGTGTTCTATTGCTTCGAGAAAGAAAAAAAAAAGGTCTGGACTTATACTATGTATGTATATGTATACATAATGTCACTTATACCTCGCACCGAAAAGAACTTACAGTCAGAGCTGTCCACGGCGAATCGCCGGTAACCATATTTTTTCGATTCGACGTATCAACATTGAAATTGCATCGAAACGTTTTGGATTTGATAATGATAATCAGTTGGTTCGATACGACGTTTTTTTTCTTTATTCATCAAGTATGTCTATACTAATGTAGCGCATCGAAAGAAAACTCGAGCCGAATCCAACCCAGCAACAATCCTCGACCCAAAAGAACCAGGAAACCACACACCGCGGTCCCAGACAGCTCTGCTCTATACAACATCTCGCATCATCGCGCGCAGCGGCGAAGCAAAAGTAAAAGGATTTCTCTCTCTCTTACGAGACGAGTCTCTCCGACGCAATACTGCCGGCGTCGGTGGCGGCTGAAATATCTCCGGGCTCGCAGAGTAAGATGCGCTCGGCCAATTGGGATCAATCTGATGTATAAGCGAGGACTGGCGGTGAGCCGGACACACAGCCTTGCAGTGTGTAATGTATACACACGCTGAGAAGCTGTATACAATATATATATATATATACACACATCTGTCGGGGAAAGATAGATAAGAGATGTAAGTACCCCAAGGACGGCGACTCTTGTAATGATGTATAACTCTGTGCAGCGTATATCCACCGCATAACAGTTCGCGGCTCTGCGTGGAAGAGGACGGAGGGATGGGCTGTAGAGTCTGCTGCATGATATGGTCCTGCAGCAGTGCGCGTTTTTATCTCCGTCTTGGGATGTGCCGGAAGCGGATGGCGGAAAAAAAAGGAGGCCGATGCTGGAGGATGATGCTGCGTCCGAAACGGGCCAGGCGAATGAACTTGCCTTCTTCTTATTATACGTGTATACTATGGAAATAACAGGGGGGGGGGGGGGGGGGGGCAAAAAAAAAGAAAAAGGGCCGGGGGGGGGGAGGGAATTGACAAACCCTCCCCCTCCGAAATCCCCCGTTGTTTTTCTTCTTTCCCCTACTTCCTTTTCGAAATTCCACGTTGATTTTATTCTTTTCCTATCGGTCGGAGGATAGAAAATTATATACCTAACGTTGTAGCGTCTCGGAGTTCATGTGATCCGTATTAAATGTCGGGTATCTTACACCGATATGTACGGAACAAACAGTCCGAGGTTTTTCGAGTCATGCACTGAACATACGATCAGGAAGTATAAGTATGTGATATACGCGATGTACAGTACTTGGTTCGATAAATATTTGCGCTCTCGAAATTCGAAACTTTTCGTATCTTGAGTATGCGGCGGTGACGCTTCCTCGAGCTTCCTAATGCGATTTGAAGAAGAACCATCACACTGGCTTCTTTCCCCATGAGCTGGCCAACTTGTTTGTCACGTCCGCGGGGGCCTGATTCATCAACCATATGCATGCCCGCTGTACCCGAAAATCGGCTGGACGAGCTTTCCGATCGGTCAATACTCGACGACGCTCGTGGCACCCTCTGACTCACCAGTTACCCCCGGATCGTGCGTTTGGGTAATCATCACGCCCCGGGCAGCGATGTCACCTTCGCTCGTTATACAGTTTTTGGTATTATCTACGTTCATAAATACGAACGAAAGAAAACACATTCCGTGCGCACAGCTAAAGGAAACTAACTTGAACGCCTAAAATTCATACAATTATTTAAGCACAGTGTAATTATAATATTATGTATACACGTGAGCGAAGAGGGAAAGAAATTACGCTACTCTGACGAGCCGTACGCTGCACAATATAATACGCGTTACATTAATGTACAGGCGCCGCAGGCAGGCACAGTACATATTACTTGTATCGACGTAAACATTGTAACCAAGCGCGCGCTCATTCGTAAGAGGAAATAAGTTATACGTGTGTCACTACTATATGTTTACAGGGTTATCGCGTGTGGGTGCGCGTACGATGATGTGGGGTTTATTTTTTTTTTTTTTTGTTCTAAAACGAAGAGTACCTATGTATATGCTTGCTCGTCTCTCCGGGGATCGCGTTCGGAGATAGGGAACGAAAAACTGGAGCGCGTGTCGAGTCCCTATATATATTATCCATTACCTAAACATCGATTCCACCGGAGCACCTGTACCTATACGAGCTGATAGTAATATAATAATATACTACATACGCGTCCCACACGGGGTGCGTCCAAAAAACCCGCCCCCCCCCCCCTTTCTCCTTTTCGGTGTTCAATATTATTTTTAATCTTGTACTTGAAAGTGTGTCGCGTTTCTCGCGCATCCTTCCATTCGCTCGCTCGTCGCTCGTGATAATTGTCGTTGGCCGCGCTTGTTTTAAAAATAAAAAAAGTTAGTTTCTGCTTAAAGGCAAAAGTTGGAGATACCGCGAAGGTCACGTGCTCAGGTAAATATAGAACGCGCGTCGCGTTTCGAATGTTGTACAGTTGTTGCTGCTGCTGCTATTCGGAACAAAGAGTTTTCTAGCACACACGATACGGCAATACAGTTACTAGAGCAATAGAAATAAGAATGACAAAGAAATTTTTTTTTATTAAAATTGTACAATTAATTGTGAAGTCCCCTGCCTGGAATTCAATAAACGATAAAATGGATCGATAATACGGCAAAGGCATTTTCATATCTCCAGCGTCTCACGATACAGAGTGTAATATAGTAAAATTGGTTTTTTGCATTTCGAATGTGCCTACAATATTGTAACCGGTATGCGCGCAGTAGCCCGTGTACTCGTGGGATCAGTTGGAAATAAATTCCGTATAATCTGATCGGGGTCCATATGTTTATCTGTATGTATACAACGTTGGCATATTATTGTTGTCAACGAAAGAGCGTCCCGATTCCGCGAAGGAGCCGCGGGTTTAACTGCCGTTCCGGGTACGGATGAATTCCCGGCGAGAAAACCACCTCATTGCCATTATTGTTATTACTTAACACAGTTTCGGGCGGAATCGCGAGAAATCGGGGAAAACGATCGTCAATACCGTTTTATTGCTTTACATTTTTCCGCTCTCGCTCCTCCAGTAGTACCCATCTGTTTTCGTTCCTCGACAAAAGAAAAAGATAAAAAAAAAAAAAGAGTTTCTTCAAAACACGGCGTAATTAAAACTGTACGTCTACTGCCCGTGTATAAGCCCGATAAGAACATCGATAACACAGCCGAGCACGCGCGTTATGCCGTACACATTTGGGTCTCGTCGGAAAAAAAAAAAAAAAGAATCCGTGTAGAGAGATCGTCAGGAGCAATGAGCCGTAAGTCTCCTTTTTTTTTCTTTTTATTGCCAAAATGAAGCTCTTCGACGCCAAACGTATACTTAGCATCACTCGCTGTTTGACTGCTGTCGCGACTTCCCGGATCCTACGACGAGCGCAAAAAAAAAAGGCAGTCCTCGTCCCGTTCGCGTGGTCTATTCACGTGGTATCGCGCGAATTAGTTATGAGCATCGACCAGCTGAATCGATGTTCCCTGCTACACCCAAGGGTAGTGAGGAAAAAAAAAAAAAAAAGTAGTCCAGTCTGAAATATTTACGTTATACCGAATTCTCATCACGGCGTCTTAGCGAGTATGAATCCAATCCGCGAAATTACTCGACTCGACGCGGAAATCGGAAAATACGTCTTTTAATAATCTCCATCGGTGTTACATTATACAGATATCGAGTGGGAAGTTCTCCGTTTAGTTTGAAAACACGACGATAGCCGCAACGCGTGATACCACTATTGCTTGTATACCTATAGGTACTACCCGTAACTCGGAGCAGTCGTGTACAGCGGGTAAAAAGCCAATCGCTCGGCGCGTCGCCCACACATACAATTCCGACGTCAATAATTTATTCATTCGATCGGCCGGGACGATAAAAAAACTTTCAAGTCACTCGCGTTCGAATCAATTATTGAAACACCCTATACATATAGTATGCTGCTACACTATACTGGCTGAACTAATTGCAGGACCCGAATGATCGGGCCAACATCGTCGATGGACAATGCGATGGTCGAAAAGTATAAATAAAATATCTTGTATTCACGCATATGGTATGCTCACTCAAACGGAATACCGAACGGTGAGAAGATAGAATAAATAAATATAACTGTCGCGTTCCACGACAATGCGCAGCGAGTGCTGATAAGTACAGGGTACAGCGAGATCAACAGATCAAGCATAGGGAAGCAAATGACTCACCGACTCGAGCAGCAGCGGGTTGTCCCACAGGTCCCCCAAGTCGCTCGTTCCCACGTCGTAGAGGTTCATCATCGTGCGCAGCTTCCTCGCGGGCTCTCTCGCTTATCACCGCGGGTACTCGTACGTCCGTGTGTATCAAGGTGCGCTCGATGTATCGTGGGCGCGTCCTCTCGATGGTGGACTGTTGACTGCGGTGCGGCGAGACGGGGGCAGCCGGTGTGCGCCTATCAACGCTTCATCATCTTGCTTTCGTCTCTTCTATAATAGACGCTCGTCCAACTGCAATCGGAGATGAATCACACGGGGCATCGTTAATTAACGCTCGTTATGGCTCGATTTCGGGCTTGTTTGTATGCATCAATCGGGTTTTGAAAAACTATACGTTGGTACCTAGTGATAAGAAAGGGTACGATCATTTCGGGAAGCGTCATGGGGATAATCGATCGTCCTTCCAGCGAAAGTGAAACACGCGCGCCCGTACATAGTATGCCGGAGGGGGGGGGGGGGATAAAATAATTGTGTTCTCGGAAAGGAGCTTCTCCTATATATTACATGTATGTATAGCTCGGGGCGTCCGATCGTACAGAAAATTATCCCCCGACTATTCGATCGATTCAATCTCAGTCAAGACTTTGCTTGCCCACCGTAAGGTTACAACATTCCGCATTTTTCTTCAACGCGCCGGTGTGACTAATCAGTGCCGAGCGTATTATACTTATGCGCTGTGAGTCACGCAGCTGCAGGCTAAGATAGCGAGCGTGTGTATATGTATTATGTATATGTATAGGTAAATATTATAAGCATGCACGTCATACTTTTCCACAGTCCCAAAGTCGAATCAGTAAAATTCACTTCGAACAGGTCAATATCGCGCTTGTTGATTGCAATAAGTTACATAGACGGCGTTTTACCGATTTGTACAATTTATGTATAGGAATTTAATGATTGAACTTTGCAGAGATTGCTCGAGTCGAACTCTGATTTTTCACAATGAATGTTATTATGATATGTATTGGGGTATACGTGCAGTGCACCGGAAAGATCAGTCTTTTTTTTTTTTTATTAAAAAAAAGTACACAAAACAGAAGAAGTATTCGATCGGGCTGCGGGACATCACACACCGTGAACAAGAAAAAAACAAGAAACTAAATAAATAAATATAACGATCTCCCTCGCGGAAGGAGCGTATATAATATAATGTGTAAGGAGCTCGCGGCATCGGCCAATCCCCCGGCAACTCACCCCCGCAGACTAGAGCCTGTTTCGCAATAGCGCGAAAATCACGCGGCACGAGACGATAATCCGCAGACGCCGTATGCGGACAAGCAAATCCGCTCTTGAGAGAGCGAGACCTACTTCTCGAGCCGGCGAGCTGCGAGCTAAGTTATTAAGTATTATATACATATATACGTCGAATAGAGTATTACATTATACGTGAGATCATCCTTCCGCGGAAGATATATTATAGGGCGCGCGAGGGGGGGAGAGCCGACTCCCTCCCACTCCCGCCGCAATATCTCTCTCTCGCGAGCCGCAGCCGCAGCTATAATGTATCGCGCCGACTCTCTCTCCCACGTGCGCGTCTCGCGACTCGCGCCGGCACGCACCGCGTATACACGTATATGTATATAATATGCCATGTGTGTGTGGAAGCGTACCCTCTACAATCGTACTCCATTGTACTCTCGTGTCAATGGACCTTTGTATGCACATATGTACACATATATATGTATGTACGTACAGTTTACCCGATGCGGAGATACATCGCGCACGGCTGTTTCGGAAGGAAACCCGAGCTCCCGAGACCGCGGCGGCAGAAAATCGGCATTATTTGCCAATTGGTTGATGCTCCGCTGCATCGAGTTACCGATCATCGCTGTCGCGAGAGACAGGATGCGGAATATTTTTTTCCAGGAAGAGATCGCGCGGACGGACGAGGTTTCGTTCTGGCAGAGACCTACTGTGTTTATACGTATAACGGATATATGTATGTAGGACTAAAGTAAATATTTGGACAAAACGTCCCTTGAACTTTGATTACACACGTCTGGGATTGTATACATCTTGATACCGTCGACTGTTTTCAAACTCTGCGGCACGAACGGTGGAACCGCGACGTTGGGAGAAAAATAAAACCCTCATCAGCGTGAAAAAAGAAAAGAAAATAATCGCCAATGTAAAAAACGAATTTTACGAGTCGCGGCGAGGAGCACCGGCGATCCGACGCGTACAAGAAGCGGGGCAAAATTTGCCCTCGGTACGAGAGTTATGCACACGGAAGAGTCGGCCGAAGTGATATTTAAAATCCCCGAAAGGGTTCCCCGCTCGATCGGATCCGCGGCACGGGCCGCGAGAGAGATCCGACGCGTTGAAAAAACGCCGCTCGGAAAGGACGAACGAAAGCGATCGCCGAGACGAGAGAAGCCGGGGGAGGGGGGTCGGAGAGCGCAGCTACTACGCGCCGGCTCTGAAAATAGACCGCGAGCCGGAAGTGCGCGAGCTTATAATGTACTTATACTCGGCACGCGACTCATTGTGTCGCGGCGGAGGGAGCACACGCAGACGCGCGGGTGTATGGGTGCAGGGAAAAGGCGCCTCGCGTCTCCGCGCGCGGTGCAAGGATCTCGTACACGAGTATAAGTCCAATGATGAAAGCATCAGGCGAGTGCGGGGAATAGAACGACCGCGGAAGAAGAGGGGGCGAACGGCACAAGGTGAAGAAATGCGCGGCGAACCGGTCCGCACGCTCGCGGGATCTCTTTTCGCCGGCAACGTGCGCGCAGATTTGAACGTTCAAACGTCGGAGGGGGGGGATGACTCTCGCGCGAGTGGGTTATACTTTTTTGGGGGAAAACGGGAAGACGAACGTATAATAATACTCGCGAGCTCTCGTTCGATGATCCGCGCGGTGGTGCATACCGATCCCCCCCCCGAAAAGTATAAGGTATATGTAATACATCACGAGCGGAGAGAGAACCGATGCTGCAGTTGGCCTAGTTCGCGCTCGGCTTTTTCGTTGCATATAGTACCTATACGCGCGAGTTTAAAAGTGAAGGGCTGGATTCTTCCTCGCGCTGTGTATGCATTATACATTGTACGTATATAATATGCATACACATCGTACTGCCGATCCGAGGTACGTATAAGAAGTACTTCGGCATCAGGTTTAAGTAAGACGTACACATGCATAAAATATAGGTGTACATTTATGCAGATGAACAGACGAACCATCAGAGCCTGTACACCGCGCCGGACTGTTTATACATATATAGAGTTCAGAGCCCTGCAATCTGGGCCAGCCAGTATTATACCTGTGCATCTGATTTATCGAGCCGATAAAACCCCGCGGAAGGAGAGCAGTCGGCGGCTCCTCGTTGCGCAAGACCCCGGGGGTACTATTTCTCCGGCAGACGATTAAAATATTTTCGCGTACAACCCACGATACGTACGCTCCTTCGTTGCGAAATCCAATGCCGATATCCTCCTCCTCTCTTTTTTGTTTTGTTTTTTTCTTTCCTTCGCACGCGGCGTCCGCTGTTTTTTGCGGTCGACGGCGAAAAAATCCGCCCGAATCGGCGCGCGCGTGCCAGAAGTCAGGAGGAGGCCCGCAAATGTGTGTATGGGCGTGAAATAAAAAAAAAAAAAAAAACAACGAGGAACGACGAGCGCTGCAATCCGATCGCAGGTGGCCCGTACGGCGAAGGGACGGAGGAGGAG
>JAPYYV010022509.1:0-12456 GCA_030522625.1 Copidosoma aretas
TTAGAGTCAACATTCGTTAACTAAATGACAAATATAGTCAAGAAATATAAAAAAAGCCTCTAACCTTTAAAATGCTCACGGTTTAGTTTCATTTTTAAAATATACGGTTTATATCGAAAAAATCTGATTTGTTCTACGTTAATTGCAGAACAATCTTCCAGTGACAATAGCACTGGTTAAATGTATTAAAACTTGTCAACATAGCCTTATAACATTGAAAACAAAATTTTACATGACCTACAAACTTTCCAATATCCCTTCTCATCAATCTATTACTTTTTGACCTATTATATATTACACGTCTACATTAAAGAATACATCTAAATGGATTGTCAAGGTCTCGATCTTAATATTCAATAATAATTATTGTCCAGAACTGGGGAAAGGGAGTGTCTAACTTCAACATTTTTACGATTTAGTGTTATTATTTAGCCATATACTTACTAAAAAAAAAAATTCTTTGCTTTTCATTCATTGCGTAACGAGCTTTGTTAACAATTACACCAGAAAAATTTATAAAATTGTTTATCATTGTTAACATAACCTTAATATGATTTTTGAACAGATGCTACATAACCTTCAGTCTTTTGTCGAACTATTAAGGTAATTCAAATTAAAAAAGTCTACCGAAAGTATTATCAATCTATTATTTTATTTAAAACGGTCTTTGTTCTCACTTTCTCCGTGTAGGAATTTTATAACCTAAAAGTTCTGAAAATTGGGTAAATTCAGGAGTTTTCTTCAGTTGTAAAGGATGTATTAGTATTATTGCTTATATTTCTTTATCATTGTATCATTATAATAAATTTTCCATACACTTATGTTAGTGAGTACGAATTTCTAAAATTTTGTATAATAATTACAAAGTAACTTATTAGACATAAAATGATTTCATTTTATTACCATCAATAAATTATGTAAGCACTTTGGGTTATCAGGTTATAGTTATAATGTTTTGATAAATAATTTTTTGACTAATAATCGAGGCCAGTTAGCGCTTTGGGTTACTTGGATTTCGTTTTCAGGTTATAATAAAAAATTTATCAACTAATAAACGAGTAGATATTGTTCTTTCATAATGAGTAGAGACATAAATCATAATTAAATGATAGTATTATAATGAAAGTATTTTATGTGTAATAAGTTACTTTGTAATTATCATAAAATTTTTTAGAAATTCGTACTTATTAACATAAGTGTATGGAAAATTTATTATAATGATATAATGATAAACAAATATAAGCATTAATACTTATACATCCTTCATAACTGAAGAAAACTCCTTAATTTACCCAATTTTGAGAACTTTTAGGTTATAAAATTCCTACATGGAGAAAGCGAGAACAAACACCGTTTTAAATAAAATAATAGATTGATAATACTTTTGGTAGCCTTTTTAGGTTTAAATTACCTAAATAGTTCGACAAAAGACTGTAGGTTATGTAGCATCTGTTTAAAAATCATATTAAGGTTATGTTAAGGATTATGAAAAATTTTATAAATTTTTCTGGTATAATTGTTAACAAAGCTCGTAACGCAATAAACGAAAAGCAAAGAATCTTTTTTTGAGTAAGTATATAGCTAAATAATAACACTAAATCGTAAAAATGTTGAGGTTAGACACTCCCTTTCCCCAGTTCTGGACATTAGTTATTATTCAATATTAAGATCGAGACCTTGACAATCCATTTAGATATATTTTTTATTGTAGACGTGTAATATATAATAGGTCAAGAAGTAATAGATTGATGAGAAGGGATATTGGAAAGTTTGTAGGTTATGTAAAATTTTGTTTTCAATGTTATAAGGCTATGTTGACATAAGTTTGAATACATTTAACCAGTATTATTGTCACTGGAAGATCGTTATGCAATTAAAGTATAGCAAATCAATTTTTTTCGATATAAACCGTATAGTTTAAAAATGAAACTAAACCGTGAGCATTTTGAAGGTTAGAGGCTTTTTTTTTCTATTTCTTGACTATATTTGTCATGTAGTTAACGAATGTTGACTCTAATTATTCACTGAAATATTTAACATATTGTTAAAATGCATAACACGATGTAGTAACAGAAAATTTGGTTATGTAAGGGAATATTTTTAGGTTATGTTGATAATTCTTGTCAAAAAAGACTGTTTTCCTCTTAAATGTACCTAATATATATGTAAACTCAGACAATGACAATATTTATTGTTATGTTTTGTGTTTTCATGTAATATTGCATTACCTTATTGCTCGTTTTATGAAAAATTCGAGTTGTTATAAGTTTATCTGAAAAAAAAAAATTTTTTTAACCTATTTTCTACATTTTTCCACTATTTTCTATTCAATTATCTACAAATTAAAAAAGAAATAATAGAGTTATCTCGTTTCTTTCGAAAGTTATTGATTTTGAAACAAAATATGACGAAATCCGGCACTGTGCGTCATTCGTTAAAATAGGCCATTTTTCAAACTCTAGCTGTCTGTCTCGTTTTTCTGCCAGTTTCAGCTTTCACTATACTTTTCCTTCTTGTTTTTATTACTCGCTGACTGCAAGAATCCTCTTTCGCCTTCTTGCCGCTGCTAAAATCTGTCACGTTTGTGACGTTGCACAGTGGGGCCGATCGCCAAAAAGCTGGCAAAAAATCTAAAAAAATTTTTTTAGTTTGGTTTTTTTTTATAATTGGCTGCAATAATACCTTATCCATCAGAAAATACATAGAAATGCTTTCACCTACCTTTACCTGCTCTGAAATTTAAGTTGCAAGATACCTTTTCTTGAACAGCAGTCATCTGATACATTTACTCACAAAATTGTATTAATGCTAAAGTAAGTATATAAATTCGAAAATAAGACTTATTTCAGTGGAGAAAGATGGACAAGACTCCTGGAGGTAAGTTAAATATAATTGTACATAAAAAAAATTGATCGATTTATTATTATTTATTAAAAAAACAATAAAAATTAAAGTTTTAAACAATGCTAATCTAAAAAAAAATAAAGATCAACTATAAAAAAGTTGAATAATTCTGTAGCATTCTGTTAACAAACCTATTGGAGATTGTAGTGTGAGTGACCACCTTTGTAATAAAAAAAAAAATTAGTTGCTCCTAGCTGCTCCTAAATTTTTAAAGTACGTTTGAAAAAAAAAATGTCAGTCAAACGGAACGAGCAAAAATGAAATACAAACAAAAGACTTTCTTAAACAATGTTTTTGGCAGTGTAACCTTAAAATAATTATTCTAGCTGTACGAGATGTGGAGCGTGGTTGAAATATATGTATATGGGGCATTCTTAGTGGACGTGAGACCACCCCTCGGCCAAAATTTGTTGAGGTGTATCGAGGCGTACAAGGGCTTAAAATTTACCTTTTGTCCTCTTGTTCCTAATGCCGTGTGGCATAGACATCAAATACAAAATGGTGGACCTCAGTGACTCCTAGAAGCTAAGAAAGTACTTAAGAAAAATCATTTTTTCATTATTTTGCTTCGTTAACATTTCTAAAGACGTGAAAAAAGTTAAAGTACCTATAACTATCATTTTCAGACATGACCGTGGCTCTCTCTGTAGTTTAAATTACGTTTGACTACACCTAACCTCAAAACACTAATCAATAATTGTAAAACACGTAACATCGATAATTGTAGTTACGTTGGTGATGAAAAAACGGTTTTTTCTGACACATACATAAAATTTTGACTCTGTTACTCTCCCACCTCTATTAACAGTTGCAATTACATACTCCTAACCTTAAAAAAGTTACAAACAAAACGGTTTCACTTTTGAAAACGACTCCTTGCATGATTTTAAAACCAAACAAAATAATTTTCTTCGCGCGTTGCTCACTACCGATTACCGTTAAGACCACAGCCTGAGCCTTAAACCCGTCGCATCATTTTTAACCTCAAAAAAGTAATTGGTTAGCGATTTTTCGCCACATTATGCCCTTTGGCGCGTTTTGACGACCAAGAAAAGAAATTTCTTTATGGCCTTTTCCTTTTTGAATATAGTAACGACCATTGATTGAATCTAAATTCCGGTGCATCGTCTCTAACTTCAAAATAATAGACGAATAAAGCTTTTAACGCTGTAATGGAGCTCCTAGTGCGAATCAGGAACGGAAAAATAGATGTTAAATAAAGAAAAAAAGCAAATATCCAGCATACTCTTAGCTATAACAATTTGGCATTTATTGCATCTCTTTGGATATATTGCATATTACATTATGTATCTTAAAATCACGGTCACAAATTTATTTCAGGTTATACTCTAGTACAGTTAAATTTTTTGCGTTTGAATATCGTCGTACTTCAAGTCTATTGTGCTGGAGGACTTTAAAACTATGGTTCATTGAAATGTCAGGGACGCCAGGTGCTTTTTCAAACCTTCGATTTAGCTTTTTCGATATTTTTTCGTGTTCAACTTTACTATAGAACAATATGTCTATGGAATCGAAATGGTTTTTAGCCCAATTCAAAAATTTTTCTGGTGTAAGAATAGCGTCTGAGGGACGGCATACTAGACTGGCGCGAGAAGCTTCTCTCTTGAATATGGCGCCAACTCCATCTGATGCTCCTTTGCCGTGTGCAGTGGCATGACAGTGCCACTATGCTTTGACACCAAAATCTGAATTGTGATGCATGATATTTATCGAAGGAAATGAAGAATGCTCAGAACACGTGTGATCGAGAGCATTTTTTACTTTTCCTCCCTTGGTACGTAATATACTATGATTATTTTTTCATCAAAATAGCACAATAGATCATCAAAATACAGATTATTTCTTATGGATTATTGATATAACAATCAACAAGAGCGCTGGGCCATAAGGTTATAGAATATGTTTATTTATTTCTCTATAAGCGCGCAAGGATCTAAGGTTATTGATTATCTGTTATGGACAATTTATGTGGCAATTGCAATGTAAGATTGATTATGTGGCTTTTGTGGACTGACCCTTATAGAACACTTCATCATGTTTTCATCATACGCTTCTCATCTATGCATTACTACTCTAGAGACTGGCTGAAGACAATCTGATGGCAGCAAGTGGCCAGTCTAGTTTTAGGCAAATAATATCGCCAACCCGCGAGCTCAATGTGACCGCACCCTAAGGATGACATTTGTCAAAGAGGACTTTTATCGTTGACCCATTTAACACTGTTTTTGAGGTTAGAGGTATCACACTGGGTTGTAAGTCAAGATTTTGATCTAAGTAATGTTCAGCATAATAAAAGCGCTGAAAAAATATTTTCCCATTTCTGAATCGCAGTAGAAGCTTCATTATAGCGTAGAAAGCTGTTTGTCTACTATTTTAACGTTAGAGACGATGCACTGCAACTAAGATTCAATCAACGATCGTTACCATATTCAGAAAGGAAAAGGCCACAAGAAATTTCTTTTCTTGGTCTTCAAAATGCGCTAAAGGGCTTAATATGGCAAAAAATTGCCTATACAATTACTTTTTTAGGGTTAGAAATGATGCGACGGGTTTACGGCTCAGGCTGTGGTCTTGACGGTGCGCGGTAGTGAGCAACGCGCTAAGAAAATTATTTTCTTGGGTTTCAACATCATGCAAGGAGTCGTTTAAAAAAAAAACAGTTTTGGTTGTCACTTTTTTGAGGTTAGAATGCATAGATAGAGATAAGAGAGTAACAGAGCTGCAATTTCATGTCTGTCTGAGTAAAAACCGTTTCTTTATCACCAACGTAACTACAATTGTCGATGTTACGTGTTTTACACTTATTGATTAGTGTTTCAAGGTTAGGTGGAGTCAAATGTAATTTGAACCATAGTGAGGGCCGTGGTGATGTCTGAAAATGGTAGTTATACGTACTGGAACTTTTTCCCCGTCTTGAGAAATGTTAACGAAGCAAAATAATGAAAAAAATTATTTTTCTCAAGTACTCTCTTAGCTTCTAGGAGCCACTGAGATACGCCATTTTGTATTTGATGTTTATGCCACACGGCATTAGAAACAATAGGACAAAAACTAAATTTTAAGCTCTCGTGCGCCTTGATACACCTCAACAAATTTTGGCCGAGGTGGACGGGGAGCTGGGGGTTTTTTGACCGTTGCGAGTTGGCTGTGGAAAAACAAAAGTTTAAATGAATGATCATGGTCCATATAATAAGCCATTAAGTTGTCTAGAAAAACTGAAGTACGAAACATGGTTTTTACTTGCAAAATAACTTCAAAAACTGATTTGTTCCAGTTTTTCGTCAATATATTGAAAGCATTAGGTCTTAGCGAAAAAAGTTTCGAATAAAAGTTGTTCAGTAGATGATTTTACGTAGATATTAATTATTTTAAAAATTAAAAAAATTATTTTTTTGCCGAGAACTAGTGCCAAAGTTGAAAAACGCAAAAAATAAAAAGTATTAAAAAACATATGAAGAAATTATTTTTTTTCCATAAAATTTGAATATTTTATAGATATTGGCACTATCAACAAAATGAGCCAAGACCGGTCGCCCATAAACAATATGGCGACCTATTCCAAAATTGTTCATCTACAACTTTAACACGCTGTAACTTCTGTCACTGCCATAGGATCCTGACCAAACCAATTGGAATCGCTAGATGATAACAATATCTTACAACATACTTATTTACAATAATTTTTATCAAGTAGTTTTGTTTTTTTTTAAAAACCGTTTTTCGTGTTTTGTAACCTCGTTATTTTACAACTTAGGGATTTGCAATAAAGTGCATTCAATTGCGCTTATTTTTACATGAATTAAAAAAAAAAATTTGTTCTAGGACTTATACAAGCCGAGATACGGTACTTTTACTTGTCTACCTGTAGCGGCCGATCTAATCAAGTTATACCGTCCAAATTTTTCCAGTAGCTAATGCAAGACAATAGCTTTATGGCAAAATTATTTTTATACCAATCGCACTAATATTTATTTAAGTAATTATTGTATTAAAAAGTCTAGAAAAGCGTGCGGCAACGCGTTCGCTCCGCTGCGTCGGTAAAGATACGCGCTGATCGCATTCTGTACCGACACTAGGCTGTCCGCGGGTCCAGAGCTTTCTTAATTGCAAATTGCATATCTCAGCAACAAAAGAACATAAATGGACTTGTTTTTCTTTAATCTGCGTATTTTTTCCCGCTCTACACGACCGCGCCATTCATTTTTCCGTAAATTGCACCTATCATGAGTAAATCGTGATTATTGCAATGATACCTAATTTTTGTGCCGTTTTTCGTCATTGATGGATTCCTACCGGTTTTTCATTTGCTTACTGACATAATTGAGCGTGACATAATTTGCCTACGGAGCATAAATCGTACGTGCTACTTCCTCGTCCCCTCGTAGTTGTACAGTGATAGATCACAGACCACGTTGCTTCATTGCTTTTCTGGATGCGATACGACTTCAGCCTTCTTTAGAATTGGAAAAGTAAAGTTTTTAAAGTCAATACTGAATAATCCAGAGTTACAACAAAGATTAAGATGCTTCAGCGATCCTTGTGCCGACTCGTCGTCGTTGATTGAAAGTGGAAAACAGCTAGTGTGCGTAGTATATGGTTCGCAGGGAGATATTAACGTTAATGATCTAAGATTTCAACTGTTTAAGAGACTGTCTCTGCGGAACGTCAGTAATCTCGCCATTTGACCACCTACTAAATTGGCACTGGCACAACATTTTTTACGCACGTTCTATCAGTTGCGAGCGTGGGATTTCAACACAAGCATAAACCCAGTAAATTATGGCTGGAAATCGACCATAAACGGCCTACTCCCAATAATGACGACAATCTTTACGCTGCCTGATAAATATTCAAGCATGATTTATTGTAATTGCTTAAAAGGCTGCAAGACACAACTGTGCTCGTGCCGTAAGATTGGGGCTCCATGCTCGTCATTCTGCAAAAGCTGTGAGGGTAGAAACTGCTCCAATGTAAATAACGCACAAGTTGATTTGCTCGACACGAAAGACGCATTTGAAGCTGAGAAGTTCCTGGAAAATGTTGTAGCTGATGTTATGGAAGAAGTATATGAATTTAAGGACCAGCAGTGCGATGAAAATTAGGTCCTGTATTTAGTGTTGAGCGATACCTTAGATGATGAGGAAGAAATAGTGGCAGAACCAGCAATGAAACAACCACGCTATCAGTCATTTTCATTTCACGTGTATTTTGCCACATCAACATGTACTTTTTCAATTGTAAATAAACTTCTGATAACCAAACATGTGTAATATTTTACTTTATTAACCTCAATTATGTCAGTGAGCAAATGAAAAACCGGTAGGAATCCATTAATGACGAAAAACGGCACGAAAATTGAGTATCATTGCAATAATCACAATTTACTCATGATAGGTACAATTTACGGAAAAATAAATAGCGTGGTCGTGTAGAGCGGGAAAACGTACGTAGAGTAAAAAAAAAAAAAAGTTTATTTATGTTTTATTCTTGCTGAGAGATGCAATTTGCAATTAAGGAAGCTCCGGACGGCCGCGGACAGCCTAGTATCGGTACAGAATGCGATCAGCGCGTATATTTACCGACGCAGCGGAGCGAACGCAATGTCGCACGCTTTTCTAGACTTTTTAAAACAATGACTACTTGATAAATATCAGGGCGATCAGTATAAAAATAATTTTGCCATAAGGCTATTGTCTTGAATTAGCTACTGGCAAAATTTGGAGGGTATAATTTAATCAGAACGGCCGCTACAGGTAAAAAAGTAAAAGTACCGTATCCCGGCTTGTATTAGTCCTAGAACAAATTTTTTTTTTTAAATTCATGTAGAAATAAGCTCAATCGAATGCACTTTATTGCAAATCTCTGAGTTGTAAAATAACGAAGTAATAAAACACGAAAAACCGTTTTTTTTTAAAAAAAAAAAAACTACTTGATAAAAATTATTGTAAATTGGTATGTTGTAAGATATTGTTATTATCTAGCGATTCCAATTGGTTTGGTCGGGATCCTATGGCGGTGACAAAAGTTACAGCGAGTCAAAGTTGTAGATTAACAATTTCGCAATAGGTTGCCATATTGTTTATGGGCGACCGGTCTCGGCTCATTTTGTTGATAATGTCAATATCTATGAAGAATTAAAATTTTATGGAAAAAAAATAAATTCTTCATATGTTTTTTAATACTTTTTATTTTTTGCGTTTTTCAACTTTGCCACTAGTTCTCGGCAAAAAAATAATTTTTTTAATTTTTAAAATAATCAATATCTACGTAAAATCATCTGCCAAACAACTTTTATTCGAAACTTTTCTCGCTAAGACCTAGTGCTTTCAAGATATTGACGAAAAACTGGAAAAAAATCAGTTTTTGAAGTTATTTTGCAAGTAAAAACCATTTTCCGTACTTCGGTTTTTCTAGACGATTTGATGGCTTATTATATGGACCATGACCTTTTATTTAAGCCTTTTTTTTTCCACGGCCAACTCGCAACGGTCAAACCCTACTTTTGGACCCCGGGCTCCCCGACTAGAGGGGGGTCCCACGTCCACCAAAAATGCCTTAAATATATATATATATATATATATATATATATATATATATATATACATATATCTCTTAGTTTACGGATCCTTGGTGTATATGGGTTATTCCACAAAAATTGAAAACTTTTTTTTATTTTATAAAAATTTCTGAATTCTGTATTTCCAAGATACATATAAAAAATTAATTAACACTTCAAAAAATTTAATTTACCATTTAGTTATTTAATACGTTCGTTTTAACCGCCGCTTCATGGAATATTGCAGTTTCTGTGGAATGAATCATGTACTTACGTATTAAGCCGGTATTCCATGTGTTGGATATAAGAATAGCGGGAAACTTCCATTTGAATTCTAATTGGTCTAATGAATATGCTACAGTCACATGTAAATAATTATTAATAATACAATATTTTATTCTTATATAGAGATATATGTAGTAATTGCAATATGATTTTTAATAGGTGAAATTGAATAACAATGAAATTTTTAATAGGTTCCACTGAGGCTATGGGAAACCAATCTGTCGTCTTGTCAAGAAAATTAATTTTTTATGAACTGAAAGACCATTTTTCCGATGATACATCAATTGTTTATTTGCAAATTGAAGAATTAATGGCTCATCATCTACAGTTTCCATATACTCTTCCAGATTTTACAAAACAAACTGTGAGAAAATTATTATTTGATTTAAAAAAAAGTTTCAAAAAAGCAGCAGAATCAAAACAAGATTTCTCATCAACAATTGCGATTGGCTACGAGTATTAGTTTCTTTAATGCCCGATGAAGAAATATCAAGTTCTACAAGTACAAAAGGTAGGCCTACTTTAAATTTTGAAAGTAGTTGTGATAGAAGTAAGCGTAGAAAGACTGAACATTTGCGTTCGCATATAGTAACATTAAAAGCAAACCTATAAAGTAATATTAAAAGCAAAAAAAACGTGCTATCCGAACATTCCTATTGTATCAAGTGAAACTTCCGCTGAAATACAATTGCAAACTCTTCTTGATCACACTGTTAGTCGCATTTTTGACTTACAATTGGATGTAATTAATACCTTAAGCGCTGAACAATTAAGAAACTTGGTATTAATAGGATTATTGGTATGAGATGAAAGTTCAGGACAGAGCGTTTACAAGCAAAAATTCATTGATAATCCAGACCAAACAGACGAAAATATTTTTTTACATCTTTTGTGCCACTACAACTTAAATATACTAACAATACAACGGGAGAAATTACGATTGTTTGGAAAAATCTTAGACCCTCATCCCCAAGATTCTGCAGACCTATTGAAATGCATTTATACGCGAGACTACTGAAGTAATTTTGGAAGAAACCAATCAAGTAAAAAAAATATTGAATCACTCGTTCCTTTAAAAATTACTGTGAACGGTATTGACACAGTAGTCAATTATCAATGAGCTTTGACCATGATTGATGGAAAAATATGAGATTCTATGACAAGTACATCATCAGCGCAACGTTGTCATTTATGTAGCACTATGTCAAAAAATTTTAATAATATTGATTACGTTTTGAGTAAATACGTCAATGAAAATAATTTAGAGTTTGAAATTTCCCCTCTCGATGCTTGGATTCGTTAATTTTAATGTTTTTTACGCTCATCTTATAAATTAGGCATACAAAAATGGCAAGCTCGTATTAATAAAGATAAGAAGTCTGTGCAAGAAAAAATGACAGTATCCAAAAAGCTTTTAAAGCAGAGTTTGGCCTTATAGTTGACAGGCGAAAACCAGGGTACGGAAGTACCAATGATGGTAACACTGCTCGCCGCTGTTTCGAAAATTATAAGGTTTCTGCAAGAATAACTGGTATTGACCAAGGTACAATCTATAAGTTTTACGTAATTTTACAAACTTTATCATCGGGGCATGACGTTGATACTGAAAAATTCGAGAAATACTGTTTGAAGACTACAAAGGAATTTGTTTGTCTGTATCCGTAGTACTACATGCCAACTACGGCTCAAAAAATTTTGATTCATGATTCAAGTGCCATATCTTACGCCTTTCTACCAATAGGACAAATGTATAAAGATGCTCAAGAGTCGTACAATAAGAACTAAAAAAAATTCCGTGAAAATTGTTCTCGCAAGTTCTTACGAGCAAAGACTATGCAAGACATCTTCAACCGATTTTTAGTTTCTACAGATCCATTTACTTCGAGTTGTCAAAAATTTCCCGCAAGGCCGGTGAAATCTTTGTCAGAGGATGCTGTTCAGCTATTATTACAGCCATCCGTGACTATGCATGATGAAACTAAGTTGTGGGAGGATTCATCGACCACGGAAGGTGCGACAACCGATACAACTGAAAATTCCACAGATGATGCAACAAATTTTTTTTTATAATAATAGAATCAAGGGAATTATGAATAAATAAACAAATAAAAAATTTTGTCTAACGGGCAAACAGTATGAAAATATTAAAGGTATGACATTGAATTCGTAACTAGCAACTCCAAAAACCTTGAAAACGATATGAAACTTAATTACGTTATGACATAAGGGATATTTTATGCGATGCGGTGGTGATTAGGGGATAAAGGGGGTAACTTTTTGTCGATGTGACATTAAATTCGGAATCAGCGACCCACAAAACCCCCGAAAAGGAGATTCCAGATCACTAACTTGATTTTTCGATTTTTGGCCAGCTTTTTGGCGATTGTCCCCACTGTACGTTGGTGTTGATCTTTAGGGCGCCGAAAAATACAGGATTCGGCATATGCATTTTGTCGGCTAGCAGCAGTATTCACATTGGGACTAGATCGACAATATTCTTCCTTTACTTTATTTTTTTTAAATTGAATTAAAATTTAAAGTAAGTAAATAAAATAGCATACACGGGAAAGATGCTAAGGCGCCCTCTGTAAAAAAGGTACAGTGTTATTGTAGAACATAAGACTCAGGCTGTACGCGTCTCAGTGTAGGGGATCAAATCACTCACTAAGGGAAACGCACTACTCATGTTA
>JAPYYV010022513.1:0-11679 GCA_030522625.1 Copidosoma aretas
TTCAATACAGTATCATTTGTTACATCCATTTTGTCAACAATGTAAATCTCTTGTAAGACTGAATATACAGTTGTCAAGTACATTGATGAGATACAAAAAAACACGAACAGTAATAGGATTCTTCATGTACGATGTAGATAATCTTTCGAATCCGGAGGGCCTAGCTACACTGTATTTTCGAATACATAATTAATTCATCTCAATTTAATTTGTAATGAACAGATCTACAGAAGTATATGAAACAAATCGAGTATATTTAACCTCAAACAACAACACAACAGCGGCAGCGCAGCAGACTGTTTATTTGATGCGTGCTGTGAACGTAGAGTGAATAGGCATGCAGCCATCATTTTGCACACTGTTGGCAGCATTTCTTGATTCAAATAGCATGCCTATAGTGTACTCGTACTATAGAGAAACAGTTTCCCTCGCAGCTAATTTTATGTTAAAATTAATTTTGATGACTTATTGGAACTGCAGACGCTGGAGAAATCTTGATTTAATCATTTTGAGACACACATCTGCTTTTTTCGATATTATGAAAACGTTCGTGCAAATATTTCTTTGTAAAGCTGCAGTGTAGCATCAAATATGCTCAATAGAATCAAAATTTTATTGGCTCATCAGTAAGTATAAAGAATTTATTTTCGTGACTTGAAAATTCGAGTTCCGGAGTTAGAAGTAAATAGTAGCGCGGTCACCAAGGCTTCGTCTGCTTCTCAAACGTACGTACTAGTGCTCCCTACTTGATAAGCATACAGATAACTCAATATTGCAATCAGAAGTAATAGTCATACAGGTGTCTCCCGTCACACTTTATCCGGGCTTCGGACTGGCAGTACATTTCATTGTTCTTATACGTACTGGCGTGTTTAGAAGGCCCGTATTTTTTGTCCACGCAATCAGGCATTTCAACAAAATAATGTTTATTGATTGTCTACAGTTAATGATTAATTTCTTCCATCCTTCATCCCTGCTACTCGAAGCAGTCTACTGGTTTATACATTTTTATATATACATTTGCCATTCCTTTTCAATCTTTTTATGTATTTTATTTATCTGGTTTGTAACGAATGTTTCAATCGTTCAAATTTTCGAACCACTGTCACTCGATGTAAACATACAAAGCAGACTTTCTTACATGTTCGATTATTTTCTGAGTTGAAAGTCTTTACTGTCCTATACTTGTTTATATTACAGTTTTAAACATTATTTACTAAGTTTTGGTACATTTGAATTATCTTTTCACAAAAAAACGTTTTTAATTATAAAATGGGAATCCTACTAATTCTTAAGTCGAATAAGAGTTACTGCATGCTTTCTCATAATAGAAATATTTTTGGAATATTTTATTCCTTGTGGATCTCTGTTTAAAGTGATATTGACCATAAATGCCATTGCCATCACACCGCAGATGTAGTTATCGGGCTGTTTAGTGACGGGAACAAAATATACTTTGCTCCAATCTAAGTCTGGATAGCGATAGTTCAAATATTTCTTTTCAAACTTATGCAATTGCGAAATTGTAACTCTACGTAAGCTATCATAAATTTTTATCGATTCACCATCATACAGATATACTATCCAATGTTTAAATTTGTCGTAGCCTCCAATGATTTGTAGATGTTTTTAATCTTTTTTATTGTACTCCTCTGGAAGTAAATGTGGATAACGAAAATACAGTATTGGGTGAATAATATATTCTGATGATTTTTCGAGCACAATGTTTATGAACATTTGCAAACTGTCATCGTTTAACATGCTTGTTGGCAAAGAAATATTATTAATTATGTTATTTATGTCAATATTACTGATTACTTGTTCTAATACAGCTCGTTGCTGGATAACTGCTTCTTTGTCAGTGTTGCCTTTCAGTATTTGTAATTCACATTCAGATTCCTGGCCAACTTCATCTTCGTCATCCAACATTGTTGAAGGCCACTGGTACGTGTTTCCATTCTTCTTTGATTCATTATTTGTTCTTGATTTTTTTTCAACTAGACTCAACTTCTGAGCTTCCAATATGTACTCTGGTTCTCTTATTGGCATATTGCGATTGTAACGACTGTCCAAAATTTCAGGTAATACACAATCGAAATAGAATCGGTGCAATGGTTCTGCCATGTTTTTCAACCAGAACTCATAATCGCGTTTAACATTAACATAATGTATACCTTTGTTTGTACACAAAGCAAAAATGCAATAATCTCTTTGCGTTATATGCAACTGTCCTTGCACTTGATAGTAATAAGGGTGACTTTCATTCATTTTCTTTATATCATTTTTAGCAAATATACGGCGCAAATGTTTTTT
Source organism: Copidosoma aretas (assembly GCA_030522625.1). NCBI lineage: Eukaryota > Metazoa > Arthropoda > Insecta > Hymenoptera > Encyrtidae > Copidosoma > Copidosoma aretas. Next base: position 2,314 of record JAPYYV010022513.1, read on the forward strand.
TTTACGTATCGCTTGCAATGGCGCCAAGTCCACTTCTGTGATAGGACTTTTCATTTCAACAATTCCATTATTGCCAGTCAAACCATCTGGGGAATATGCCAGATATTGTTTAACGTCATCAATCAACAGTCCTGCATCATCTATTTTACTATTTAATAATTTCGACAATCTTTTTCTTGCTTCTGACTCCGATTCAATACCATAAGTTAGTGCTGGAACACTTATCAAAGGTGGATACAACAGATTTTTGACTTGATTGCCGCAAGATGTTGTAGGTCTTCGACGACAAATGGCTCCAAAATGCGAAGCGGTCAACAGTTCATTTCTCTTTTGGTGCCATAATTCACAAGCACTTTGTTTCACTGTTAAGCGTTCAATATTCAGTCTATCGCGTTGATCGCGCCGCAATTTTTCTATATGCTGCTGTACCAAAATTTCGTAATTTTCTTTACTGATGTCTAGTTGGTTAGATGATTCTCCGTAATCCGCGTCGTCTCGATGTACATATTTCACGATACGTCTTCCACGTTCAAGACGCATTTTTTTGTGCTCTCAATCTTCTTTTTCATTTTTTCCTCCATTACGTTGGCCACGATATTTTTTTCATATCCCAGACTATCATTTATTCTTGATAAGATTGACTGTGTATTGTATTGAATCACCGAAGAATACACTCTTATCTTGTACGAATCTCTCTTACCAAAGTCTATTCGTTTCCCACCAATACTTTTTGCAACAATGAAATTGAAAGACTCGACATAATTATTACTTACCGACTTCAGCAAACTCTTAGCATGACAGCTTAGCTGATATACAGCTTTACGAATTGGTTCATAGACTCCCGAAGATTTTAACAGTGGTATATAATTTTTCTGTCCTTTCTTAATTTTGCAAGGTATCATCATTTTTTTGCAAACTTTGTGATCTCCAAAAACGTGATCGAATATGGTAATTATCTGCTCCTGTACGTTTTGAACGTTTTTAACATCATCTCCTTTGTCAGCTTGTTTTTTCACTAGTGTCGTAATATTTTGACGAAGTTTAAAAGCACTTTTTTTCACATAATTTCGAAACGAATGTACATTACCTCTTACTAAATTATCCATTCTTCCCTTTAAAATTTCCACAGTTTTATTGCACATGTTTCTAAGAAAATGATTTGTACATTCTATTTTTTCTATGCAAACACCGTAACCTTTGTACGGTTTACTATCAATAAGAGCCTTATAGACACTACTATCACCGTCTCCTATAACAGTCTTGTAAATCCGGTTATGTGTTTCTATACTTTCAGAAAACCCCTGAATAATGATGTCTTTCTCCATTCCACTGGAAGACTCATCGCTATCCCAATTTTTGTGGCAAGTGTGTTCGCGCACATTTACTTTATTTCTTTCAGCATAATCGCAAATTGTACATGATTTATTGCGAATTCCAACATACAAAACTTGATTTGTTCTGTATCTAATTATTGTTGCACAGCTAGATGTAGAATCATATTTTCCACTTTTATACGATCTTTTCAACCATGATCCATCTACACTCACTGTTATAAATGGAATACCATTGATAGTGTCTCCAGCCGCTTCTGCCGATTGTCTTTCCATTTTAGCAGCCTCTTGCATAGATTTTTCAGCATCTTTTTGAAATGTGTCATGCAAATCTTGGCGATGGTTTATGTACGTGTCTTCAGCCATACATGGAACAGCCATTGCAGCTAATTGTTGTTTCAATTGTGTATGACCTATTCCACATGCTACTGTACCCACCACAACAGCTTCGTTAATTGGCATACTTTCACCTACATAGCACATACTACATTTAAACTTCAACTTTGTGTTAAGCCCATAATTTCTGTAGCTGTCGCAAAACACGTTATGATAAGAGCAGTCTTCCTTTATGCCATGCTTTTGGTGAATTTGATTAACGTTATCATAAAAAAATAAGGGATCTGTTATTCTACGCCCAACTAATTTCTTCATCGGAGAAATATGCGTTTCCGAATCTTGATCGAGTGCCATTGTTTCTTTTGCGATTCGAGTAGTTCCGGTGCTTCCTGAAAAACGCTTGTAAATAGCATCGTTTCTGGCCGGTTGCAATAAGGATACCGTCTTTTGATGTTCTGCAGTGTAACTTTCAGCAGCAGTGCGATTTGCAATACCACTGCATTGATCGTTGTTACAATCCATAACATTCAATTTATTGACATTAGCTGTATCCCTATAGTGATTGTTGTCATTACAAACGTCAGAACCATCAATATTATTTACACCATCATCGGCATTTTGTACAATGCTGATTTCGGTTACTCTCTTTCTGCCAAAATTGTTTGTGAAATCATTATCACTAACGATTTTTTCATTAGTATATTTACAGGGAGAAGACTCATTTTCACAGTCAGAATCCATCATACACGTTCCGTTTCCGTTTGCTACTTTATGTATATTTTTAGTATATACATTTTGAGCAAAGTGCTTACTTACATCACTACCGATCACATTTTCTTCATTGTTTACACACGAATCTTCATAAATCTTTGGCTTTTTTCTGCTGTAAAATTGGTCGTTACTTTAGATTAATTCTACTTTTAATAATTATTGTTCATTATATGGCATTAAATATGAAAAAAATAATATTCACAATAAAATATATTCAAGCCATTGACCCATAAATGTTTTTGAAATACAACCCTAGTACTTTAATTAAAACTGTTTATGGGTTAAACTACTGTTACATATATGTGATCATCATTGCAAGAAATTTCAATTTAGCAAAACCAAAATATCAAATAAAATCTGAACATAGAAGATCTGGATAAAATAATCGGCTCTATATTCGGCCATTTCTGTGCTACGTATATTCTCCTGCCGTTAACGTCCGAGTATATTTATCTTTCAAAAGAGCAGCCTAATAGTTACTGCTGCAAATCTTCCAGCAAGTGAGTTGTAATGGTATAAGTATGCGACATGTTACATTAAGGGGCTGATGCTGAGTTGGGTCCCTAACGAAAAAAAAAATTCCGAGTTGGGTCCCGGTCATTAAGTTTAGGTCTCAAGTTTGGTCCTCGTCATTCAACACAGGTCCCGAGTTGGGTCCCGGTCATTAAGCCTGGACTTTTTTACTGATCAGGACTGTAAAAAGACCGTCTGTTTAAAATCGGTCCGTCCACGATAAAACAGACCGTCCATGGCCCATTTGGACCAGACAACCCAAACTTTCAAATTAAAAAAGACGGTCGATTTTCCAATAGTCCATTGGTTGCGACTACGCACGCAGAGCACTATCGTACATTCACAGCTATCACAAATTCAAAGAAATAAAAGAGAAACTTTGCTGATAGCAACCTTTTGGTTTCATTCTGAGTCAAAGTTATGACAGTATAGATGTAGCGCAGTCTCTTGAGTATTACGGCAAATATATATAAATAAAAGAAAAGACAAAAGTACGCGACAGATTCAACAGCAAAATTTAAAGATTCAAAACTAAACAAGCAACATAAGAGGTATGGAATATGCTATCAAACAAATACTATTTATTTCCATCACACTTACTCCAGGCTTCTGACTGTAATCTTATTTGATTAATGGTTTACCTTTTTCACTGACACACGATTCCATCGATGGATTCAAATACAAATTCAACAGCACAAGAAGTGTAGACGGTTTCAGGCAACGTCGACTACTGATCGCATAATTTGATAGTGATCACTAACGTAGCACACATATGAGCAAATTGTATTAAGTGTTAACGTCTTAAGAAAACAGTGTGTGTTATACGATAGTGTATTACTCTGTAGCTTTGGAAAAAATAGCTAGGGATCCAACTCGGTACCTGTGTTTAATAACTGGGACCCAACTCGGGACCTGGACTTAATGACCGGTACCCAACTCGGCACCTGGATTAAATTGTCTTATCACACGGGACCCAACTTGACTCTTTCGCATTAGAGAGTGCAAGGTAAACGAATCGTCCATCATAATTTTTTAACGAATCTCTAATAAGTTTTGTTCTAATAATATTACAATCTAAAACTAGGCACAGACATCCCTATCAAAAATATCATCAATGATTCAACTTTGAAATCAATGATAAAACGCAACACTAGTCAATGTTGATTTTAACATTAAATCAACATTGAATCAATGTTGATTCATTAATGATTTGAAATTTTAAAAAACCACCGTCAAAATCAGCGTTGAATCATCAATAACTTCAACGTTGAATCATCGTTGAATCAACGTTGATATTAACAGTGATTCAATGTTGGTTTCAACGTTGATATTTCGGATAGGGGTAAGAAAACTTGTTTGGCAGTCTGATTTATCAAGGTATATCAGTCATCATAGGTGTTATCATGCGTATGATAACACTAAAACTGGGGGCCTGAAGTATTTTTGAACAATTAAGAAAACAATAAATAAATGCTTCAGGCCCCCAGTTTTGGTGTTATCATACGCATGATAACACCTGTTATGGCTAATTTATCGTACTTTGATAAGCCAGACTGCAAAACAAATTTTCTTACCCCTATCTAAAATATCAACGTTGATTCAAAGTTAAAATCAACGTTGATCGATGTTGCGTTTTATCATTGATTTTAATGTTGACATCAACGTTGATTCAACATTGATTCAACGATGATTTTGACATTGAATCAACGTTGATTTCAAAGTTGAATCATTGATGATATTTTTGATACTGCTGGCCAAGCGCAAAGCTAATTTCTTGATCCGATCGTTGAATTGTGGTCTGACCCTGCGAGCATACACTGCGTAGTATGAGGTTAGCCATGTATTATGAGGCTAACTTTATAAATTAAAAACTTGATTTCTAGTGACAGAATCTTTTCCAAACTTGGCATAATTACTCATAATATGTTTAAGTTTCAACAAATAAATTTTTATCAAGGTCTTAATTTTTTTTCAATGTCCATAAGAATAACACTACGAATTTTATATATATATATACATATGTATGTAGGTATCCACAGAAAAACCCTAAAAATCTTATTAAAAATCTCATATTTTATGCTTGTACTTTGGAATCACTGCCGACGATTTGAAGCAAATCATGCACAAATCTCTTTTGTTTTTTATCATCCCACACCGAAAATCATCGCGGAAATAGACAAATTAAAAAATATGTTTGGTATAAGGAACGTATTTACAAAATATATTATATTAATCAGAAAATAATCAAGCTTTTGTGAGAACAACTGGTAAGAATGGATTATTGCAACGTTTAAATATCAGTATTGTAGCAATTCATTACTCCCAAACTCTAAACTGTACACATGTTACACGTAGTAATATTGACTAGTATTAAATTGTAATAAATGAATTATTAATTGCAAACCATTATATCCTCTAAGTCTGTCTATTGACAAAAAAAACCGAATCGCAGTGCAAGAGTGTATAAGTAGAGATTTCCAAGCCAAGTCTGCATGTCTCTGACGTCTGTTATATACCCTAGTGTGTCAGGTGAAATGTATCGTGCTACAGCAACGAGTATGCATACAAAAATACTGTAAGCATGAAGGTATATTCCATACTTTTAGTATTTTACAGGGCTCCATTGAATTGTAAATTAGAGTTTAAAACCAAGCACACCAATGATATATAAAAAAATGTAACAGTAGTTTTTAAGGAGAAAATAATCATACTTAATATTGTCAAACAAGTATTTGTCGGAAACTGTAACTCTAAATCATGAAACTGTTACTTCTCTGAAAAAACAACCCCCCCCCCCTCCCCGCCAAAAAAAACCTCTCAGAAATTAAGCTTAAAAGAGTGCTATACAAAAACTTATCTGCTGTCTACCTATATACTTAATAGTAATGCAACGATACAGAACAATAATCTACATATAAAAACAACTTGTACAGATGGTTAATGTATATGTAACAAATACATGAAATACGAGTCGACAAATAGTCGTCCTCTCTACATACTTACTCAAATACACATTTAGTATACTTACTTCAGTTGACAAGACCATTTCTTTGAGTGCTGTGACTTTAACCTCTTTCGTTTGCATCCCATTCTGTGATGTTTTTTGGGAAAATAGTAGGTAATTTTTTAAAGAAATACCTTGTGTTAGTACAAGTGAGTAATTCACTTGGAAACTAGACAAGTAGCGTGTGCAAAATTACTAGTATAAGCAACTCATTACCACTATTATGAGTTGTACAGAAAACGTTATCGCTGTAACCAAGAACAAGTCGGCGCGGTACCAGCTGGCCGCGCCCATATAGTCCAATAGAATTTGTGCTTAAAAGGTGGCTTCGACCGTTTAAGCGAGAGGCCTTCGAGGGGTGTATATATACAATATGTGGAATTTTCTAGTTATTTTTATAACAATTACTTCCTTTAACCGTATCTTCATTACAAAAGGTAGAAATTGCTTGAAAGAACCTGTAAATTACACTTATTGAAAGGAAAAGAAGATTTTGATCAATGATCTTTGATCTTATCATCGGTGCAGGCGCGGAAGATAACAGATTACATTCTTTTCAATTTACTTAAATATAAGTCGTCAACATACAATTGTTATGATTCCAATACAGTGAGCGAAAAACCAGCTATAAGTTCGTCTTTGATTCATAAAAATTCAGCAGCTCATTTTTTTGAACGAATAATTCCAATGCCTAGTTCCGTAAGACATAGTGTTAAAATGAACATTTTGCAAACTTGATTTACTCGAAAATAAAGTCGTCAACTGTGCTGTTTCCTTTTTAGAGAAAAACCTCTTGGGAAAAAAACCCAGCACGGAACGGCCCGGTGTATGAGGATGTTCAGTGAGCAAGCTAATCTCAGAGGGTGCCAGAGAGGAGAGACTCCAGCCAATCAGAGTTTACCATTGGAACTATACATGTACATGTGCTAAATATACCTTTTTTTTTTATATTATCCTGCTATACGTCCGGCTCCTATGTAATAGACTACTCTGGGCACTGGCCACTAAGCAGTTGGGAAAGGGAAGGGATAAGGGACGGTGGGAGGCCTTCCCCATGACAGGGGGGGTAGGGGGAATTCGGTGCATTGCCTGTGTCCTGACCGGGTGTCTACGTATAAACACCAGGAGTAACTCCTGCACACCTTCCGCTCACGTTGTCTGTAACGTAAGAGAAACATTTCATCGAACCCCGGAAAAAAGCAGAAAAGCGAACCCTAGGAAAACGGCGAGAATCGAACCGCGTCCCACCCATGTCTGAACACGACTTGATTCCGGAGATTGATTTAGTATGGTGAACTCTCATTGGCTGAAGTCTCTCCTCTCTGGCGCCCTCTGAGATTAGTTTGCTCAGTGACCATCTTCCATTGCTCAAGTTCTGTCCGGGTGCTCATACGTAATGTATATACTTACTTCTATAAGCACCAGGGCTGAAATCCTGCACACCTCCCGGGCTCCCGCTGATGTTGTCCGCGAACGGCGATACTGAAACGGCCACACATGGTATTAAAGACTTATCTCCATCGCTCTGACGAAAGTTGGTTACAGCAAAACAGACGTATGAAAATCCCAAACCAGTTATATATTTATTACAAGCGAAATAGCTTTTTCGTTGTTAGATGTTCCTAGAACTAATTTTATTTTGAAAATGTGTACGAATACGTTAAAGTGAAAATGGAGATCACAAAGGTAGTGTCCAGAAAATTCTTACAGTATTTTGTAAGATGAACTTCATTTCTTTGTATATACTTTTTAGATAATAAGATACAACATTGTTGTGACTGTCGCTTCTTTTTTATAGTTGCATGAATGGTTGGACCTTTTAAAAAGTATGTCAATTGAACAATGAAAATTTAAATTATACACACTATTATTTTTATTTATATGTTGTATACGCATAACTAATCATTTATTACAATGACGCTGGTTGTCCTGTTATTCATTGAAAAGAATGAAAAAAATGAGGTGGGTATTAACCTTGAAAGAAAAAAAACCGCTGCCAATTTATTGGCACAAAGCTTTCTAATTCAGATGTTCTATTTTTTTTTACACTCTCACTCATCATTTTTTTTTTTTTTCTTCAACCATAAATGGTTTTTTTCATGGAAATTTCATTATCTTAACTATTGCCTACCACAAAAAATTCCAAAACAACGTTGTTTCGGAAAAATTCATTTAAAATAATCATTTGATTTAATAATTCTAATTTTCAATATACAATATACTGTATAGCACGGATGTATCAATTTCATTGAATTTTTTATTTTCATGAATTAATTCTTATCATCTATTAGACCAACGAAGTAGAAGGTGCACTAGTGGCGAGACTATTCCATCGCCTTTGTAACTAATATACTAATTGACCTTAAGTCCTTGTGTTATTATTCCGTGAGCACCCCGAGGGCATCGAATCCCCCGTAACATATTGTACATAAATCTATATTTTCTACCCCACGCACAACCAGCTACTAAATTTTTTATTTTAACTAAATACGTTTTTTTGTGTAAAATTTAATGGTCTTTTCAAATTCCTATCGTACAATATCCTAAAGTAACAATAAATACCTTGTAAATCCACTATTCCAAAAAAATAGATTTTTAAAAAATAAAAAAAATTAAATTATAAATAAAATATATACAACATAAGTAATCCGAATCTTTTTTTTCAGCGGTGATTGAAACCAGAAAATAAAAAAAAAAATAAGTCCTGTTGGATCAAAATCGGTCAAAGAAAACCTGAGATATGACTGATTATATCCATTGCCTACTAACATCCATGCACACCCAGCTACTAAATTTTTTTAATTTGAACTAAACACGCTTCTTTGTATAAATGTTAATGATCTTTCAGAATTTCTATCATAAAATAACATTTAATAACAATAAATAACATAAAAATCAATTTTTCCGTAAAGAATCGATTTTGAAAAATCGATAAAATAAAAATTAAAAAAAAAATATACAGCAAAACCCAAATTTTTTTGTTAGCGGTAATAGGAATCCAAAAACAAAAAAAATTAGCCCTGTTGGATCAAAATCGGTCGACGGGATCTTGAGATACAAGTGATTCTTGGATACAACTGATCACACACACACACGCACGCACACACACGGACGGACGGACGTTTTTGCGAGAGCAATGTACATCGATTCCAACGTCCACAAAACGTATTTATAACATGTTATTTCGACATGTGATTTTCCGTTCATTGCAAAGCTTCCTCTATGAGGAAGCAAAATTGAATAAAATAACAAGAATAATTGCATAATAAATATATTTGGATCAATATAATATCAGACAAGTTCATGTACTTTACTTATCTTCAAACAAATGTTTGATTGTTTGTAAGAACATCATGATGGTCTTTACGCACCAAGCCTTCCCTAGTAGACTCACTCTAGATGTTCTGCTGA
>JAPYYV010022515.1:7859-18837 GCA_030522625.1 Copidosoma aretas
GTTAATTGTGGGGCCCGGGTTCGCGAGCGCAAGAATCGCCCGACTCGCGCCCCCCCCCCCCCCTCCATCATCTTCTCCCGTCTTAATTCCCTCTCCGCTGGCTCTCCATTGTTGTGCGCCGCCGATCCCCGGCCAAGTACAATAATTATCTACCGTTTGTGGGCCCGCACAAATTAAACTTCCGGCCATTAGAGGATTGATCCGACGCGCGGAATGTAATATCAGGCGGACGACGAGATCTTAATGATTATTATTCCCGGCGAAAGCTCCACAAACGAGGCGCCCGACGCGCCGAGCTTTGCCCCTCTCTCGCGCGGCGCACGGACACCCCCCATTGCTATTCAAAACGTACGAAACCATTTAAAAATGTAATACCCCCCCGCCGGGGCGGTGTGTATACCTGCCTGCGCCGGTGATCCGAGAGCGCGCGACTACGTAAGTAAAATATACTGCCAGCGGGGCAAAGCTTCGGTCAAATAATCGTGATTTATCGTGGCAAGGCATTTCGTCGAGATATGATATGACGCCGGGGCCGGGGACGGGGACGGGGGGAAAAAAGCAGCGGACCAAGTGCGGCCGACCGCCTCCCCCCCGATCTGATCGATTGGCAATCGAGAGCGCGCCTGCCCTCGGACGACGCGACTATAGTACTGCGGCAGTACGTGATGTACGATTATACATTTTTTCTAAATAATTTATTTGCGCAGCAGAGCCGGCCGTCGCTTTTTTTTTTTTTTTTTTTTTATGCAATAAGTTTTTTCTTCATTGTCATATCGTTGCTAGCGATGTCTGTCCCATGGGTTCTTTTTTTTTTTTTTTTGTATTGGTTGTTTTGTTGGCTGTCGCCCGGGTTTTTTTTTTTTTTTTATTTTCGTTCCCGGGTCTTTTTGCCGTCTGCGCGGTTCGTCCAAGCTTTCGACTCCGGCAAAATTTGGAAATTAAATTACGAGCCGCTGTCGACGGCAGAAATGCAAAATCTGTTTTATCACCGATTCTCAATATCCGACCTGAAATATTGATACCGGGTACGACACAGCAGTGGCTGTACAGAAGCTCCGAGGTAATAAAATTTGTCCACGGATATTAACTAGCTGGCTATGGTAATAATCTAATATCGGTGCTTTCGGCTCGATTGAACATTACATTTTGCCCAGCATTTGCAAATAGTCGGTCGACGTACAACCTTTCATAATAAAAGAGTAGGGCAATGATTCGTAAATTGTATCGGTTCATGGTATGAAGAGAAAAAAAAAATCGACGAAAATCAACGAGCTCGCCTCGAGAGGTTCGCACAGCCCCCGCGAGTCCGTGCGGATGATGCCCTGCGCTCGTCGAGGCGCAAGTTCTTATTTGCTTGATGTCAAGTCGTTAGCCGTACGCGTAAGTATTATACAATAATAACGCGGAGGAGTGCACAAGCGGGGCTATACGTGTACACACGCGAGCGCACTCGAGGATGTTTTAATCGGTGCGATTACGGGGCGCGCAGCTGCTGCGAACGCGCCCGTACCCCTTGCGCATTACACCCGGGACAACCGGCACTTTTCAAAGTGATAGAGAGAGAGAGAGAGAGAGTCTGCGCGAGTATAAGCAAGTACTTGTGTATACTTGTAAGCTCGCTAATAGCCCGCGCTTTGGACTTTGTGCATTATCTCCTGCTGTACTCTTGCGTATGCATAACTGTGGGGGTTTCTGTTTTGTCACACTGACTATTGTTGTACAAGTGTTCTCCACAGGTGTGCTGTGCTGCTGCTGCTGGATTTTGTACGCGCGCGATAATGAGGCAAGTTTGCACGTCCCGATCTTTTTGGGGGTTCGACGGTACGGATGTATCACTGCACAAGAGAGGCTTGTTTTTCTCCTTTTTGCCGTGTTGCGGTGAAACAATAAACGATGGTCAAACTTGCCCCGGATGGAGTTGCGAGGTTAGTGGACTGTAGCGTCTTGTATAATACGCGTATGCGTGCAGAGAGCGAGGGAGGGGGGGCAAAGGACAGAGGCGAACAACAGAGTGGAGCAACCGTATTGTAGCTATCGATCGCTAACTTTATCCCAACTTGGCTAATGGAGGCATAATTTGGCCCTCCGACGTTACATTAGCCTTAACGTTAAACAGGAAGGAGCTGCTCGCCCGATGCTGCTTGCGGCCTGCCGCCGCGCGTCGCCGGGAGAGTTTGTTGTTCTCACGCTCCCGCTACCCCTCGCTAATGAACTTTAATTACGCGCCAAGTCCAAATATTGCGTTTAATTACGCGACTCGCCGCGTGCGGTGTGCGGGGGTCGGGTTCTCCAGTAAGTACGTGGCCAAACTCGCGCGTCGAATCTCGAAAGTGAGTGCCATATTTAGATTTTCCGAAAACTGTTGGCTTACGAGGTGTACTCCGTTGAGTTTGGCACGTTCGATCGATTTTCATCCGAGTCGCGCAAACGGTATACCGCGATTCGAAATAGTATATACACGGACGATGGGCTTCACAACGCAATAAACTCGGGAACCCTTGCCGATACATTTATTTCCAAGCGATCGATAGTTCCCTCGATTCGAACGGCCTTTCGAGGATTATTTTCAGGATTCTATGTAGCAGACGAATCAATTCGAATTCCCGAAACTAAAATAGAAAGCTCGAAATCTGAATACTATACAGGCTATGAATTTCATTTTGACGTATCTCTTGTGATTTACGTCGTCGTCGTCGACGTCGTCCTCGTCGAACACTTGCAGTATTATACCAGACATGCTCGATTACATGCACAACGTGTATATGGATCTGATGATGTATATATATATATATAATATACACAGCATCGCCGTGAGATCGTGCGGTAAACCGCTCTCACATTTCCGGTGGTGAAGAGCGGCAGCAGAACGTGTATACGGTTACGTAATAGACAAGCTATTCTTTTATGTATCGAAAGGCTCGCGAGCGTACGGTATATAAGGCAGGGTAGAGGATGGGAAGGAAGGGGGTGCCGCGACACGTTCATGAGACTCCGGAGCATCTCGAGGGCCCTAGAATCGACTTCCTATTCGGCGAAATATTCCGCCAGCCCGTGCCAACCAGCCACCGATTTTTGCTGCCGCTGCTGAAACTTTGGCAATTAAAAAGTGATGATTTAAATATGAATGGGATTTTTAAGGCTGTACATTTTTTAATTCGCGCCCACGCGAGCGGTGGCTTTAATTGCTTCCCGAAACCGAATGCGACTTGATTAGAGAATTGTATGGGATATTTAAACGGCCGCTGGGAAATTTTTCCCTAATTGCTTCATCAATGGGTAACGTCGATTGTTTAACGGGAAATCGTTATACCTGTGGTGACGATTGACAATTTTACTGCAGCATACGCGCGACCATTTGTTTGTGCATCAGTAATAACGTTTCAAATTTTTATCGCAAAAAAATACTAATGGAAAAAATAATGTTCCCGAGTAAATCTAAAAATATCTGGTCCATCGTGTGAATGAAGAGAAGACGAACAGGTATGTACCGATAATATACGCGAGCGAAAGTAGAACGCATGAAAATTATATTGGAATGATTTTACCATCGCCCTATATGCCAATAGCACACAAATAGCACCAGTGGAAGAGGGACGAGAGGGCAAATCGATTACAGTAATTTGCGAGTCGTAAGTTTATTAAATTATGCGAGGAAGAGGATCGAGGGGAGAGGAGCGCATACGTGTTCCGGATGAATGACGGTAATTTTAATTTCATGCATCGGCTGAGAATTATCGCGATATTTCATTAGCGCACGTATATACATCATGTACGCGACTCGATGCCCGGAATTTCCGCACCCCCCCCCCCCCTCGAATATGACTTTGTCCGCGGACATGGTTTGTGAAATTATTCATCAATAATGATGACGAAGGTGCGTGCACAACGACGCACGAGTGCCTAAATGTTTGCCGCGAACGCAGCGGCACCGTTTATTTACTCGTCAATTAATAAGTGATGCGCGTCGCGCTTACAAGTTTCATCGAGCACGTGGCGATCGATATCGAATTCACAAACACGCGTAATGTCACGCCCCCGCGGCAATCACCTTGATACAGCACTAATGAACGGCGAACATTATGACGAATCATTTGTAATTTCAAGCAGCCCTTCAAGGTCCACGGGCGAGTCATGATTCTAAAAATTTGTTCGCAGCTGAAGCAGCAGCAGCAGCAGCTCGTTACACGTGTGTGTACAGAGGCACGCGAACAGGGAGCAAAGGAGGATGAGCAGACACCTACGGCGGCGTGCGGATGCAGCGGGACAAAGAGAGAGAGAGAGGGGGGGGGGGGGCAAAGCTGGCAGCGATGCGCGGCAGCTATATACACACACACAGGCTGACGGTGTAATTAGTGAGGAGCTATCGTAATTAGAGAAAATGCCACGTTTAATTGCTAATTGAGTTTCTGGCTGATGCGAGATCTAATTTTAATCACCTAATTACGTGACTACAGGCTGCGGACCGACCGACCGACCGCGCTCTCCTCGCTAAGGGTACCAATTCACGGCGGGCTTTTGAGCGGAGCTGATGCCTCCTCCTCCTCCTCCTACTCTCGGCCGAGCCCCCTGCCGCTGCAGTCACGTGGAGCTCGTTTTCGCGCGACCACCACCACACGCGCGCGCAACACGGATGATGCTGGCTCCGATAGCGCTGCTGCGGTGCTGCAGCCTCCGCGATCGGTTATCCGGCTCGAGAGCTCTCCTACTCGCGCCGGTGCAGGTCTTGATGACTGCGGGATAACGAATTTTGAATCGCGAAGAACCCCAAACTTTCGGTTCGAGGTGTCGAGCGGCGATTGGAAAAACGTCCTTTGTAGAGCTCGATGATGAAAACCATCTCTATTGGCCGACTCGGGAGAGCAGCAGCAGCGCGGTGTATAATGTATTTTAATTTGCAACTGCCACACCTGAATGCCCCTCCCGCCCCCATCCAATTACCCGCTCGTCCCCGCGCTCCCGAGCGCTTTCAATAAAGCGGCGATCGAAAGCGCACCCGGGATATCGCATTAGCGTTAACGTCTTTATCTTTCGCGTATCGCGAATCGCAACTCCTTCTCTGTGTGCGTTGTTGGCTGAAACACGGACGCGGCCCATTGTGGCGTCGTTTTCAAAAGCGGCCGCGATTTTCATTACAGGTGCGCATACATTTAACTGCCGGCTGGGCGAAAATCATCATGGGGAATATCGCGTTTGATTTCGGTTCCAAAAAAAAAAAAATGGCCGGCAAACACGGTGAAAGGCGGATAGATGCGACTCCGTTAATCGTGTGTAGTGGTTTAGCGATGACGTATCGTATTATACCGATGGACGTTTCAGCGGCAGACAAATCAGCCGCGGCCGAAATATTTGCCGAAGCCCGATATGCAATGAATAGTAATCGACGATTAGGCGCCGACGACGCGACGCGAATTTCGACCGCTTCGCGCGCCCGCGTTCGTAATTATAATTACCATTGTTGTTGTCGTTATCGTTCCGCGTTATTATCGCTGGCCGGGCGGGGCCGCATTCAATATTCGAAACGTCGAAGCGACGCTCGTCGGATGGATAGATCCGTTTCTATTATGCGCGTTTCGTTTTCAATTGATTATTAGAACTCTATTTCCACCGGCCCGTGCAGTTCGCCGGTTGCGGCGAGCAAATGATTTGCGTCCGCGGCCCGTACTGTTCGCTTGAATCCCAAACATTGCGCGGTTCGGGGTTAATCGGCTCGTTTTGGAGGGGGAGGCGTTTTGTTTGGAACAGAGTTTCCGCGTAAAATTGGCTCGGAAAGAAAATGTAAAATAATGACGAGCGAGATGATGTAAAATGATTTGTTGTTGTGAAAAATGAAAAAATCCAACTTCACCTTTTCCCGCGTGACGATTGACGTTCTTATGCTATGCGCTCATGACTCATTCTTGTACACAAAAAGTGTTAACAAGCATCCTCATCACTCTCGAGTCATCGCTCAAACAGCTCGCGTGTTTGTACACGGCAGCGAATAAAAACAAGGAAAATCGAGACGAGTTTCAACTGCCGCAACGTGCTATTATCCTCTGTTTGTTGCTCAACAAGTTTGCGACACGTTCGCCGACTCTATATAAAGCTGTACCTCTGCCTCCGGCGACTTCAGTTATTTTCCGTCTTTTCGTCGAAAATGATCAAAACAGTGGCTCTCCGCGGTATTTTATTGCTCATCAGTGTCAGCATGGTAACCATGCGTGAGTGTTGATATACATTTTTAAAACCTGTACCGAACAAATCCCAACTATTTAGGATTGTTTTTGTTTGCCCAGAGACACAATCGGACGTATGCCCGGCTAATTACACAGAGTCGGCTTGCGGACCCAGTTGTCAACAATATTGCGGTCTCTTCGTCAAATGTGCGGCACCTTACGAAGTGAGTGCGGAGCAACGAAGCGATCATACGGTGCATTGAATTTGACGATTCTCGTTTCATTTTTAGTCCTGCGAGCCCTACCCCATCTGCCGCTGTAGCCAGCAAGGTTTTGCTCTGGACCGCGCGACCGGTCGCTGTCTGAAACGGGAGGACTGTCCGGAACTTAAGTCACCGTGAATATGATCTTTCGATGTATGTGTATATGTGCGACCAGCAATAAAGAAACGATATTAGGAGCATATATACATCGTTCCTCCTGAGCATATATGATTTCTGCACGGATAGCCAAAGTACCACGAAGCACAAACGGTGGGACCATTAATTATCCACAGGTTTCAATGGCCCCAGTTATCGAAGGAGGCACCGCAATTTTGCATAATATACAAACCAAGTATCATCGAACGGTGCGGGCTTCGGGAGGAGCATTCCCGCGCAGGTATAAATCAGGAGGGGCGACCGGGGGAGACGCGCGGGCTCGTAATATGTATCGGGTTGCAATTTATTTGCGCTGCAGCGGCAGTGGCAGTATAGTAGCAGGCAAAGGGTTGCCCCGAGTAAAATGTCGCTAGGGCCGATAAACAATTTGAGAGGAGGGGAACGAGGCACCCGGGGCCGGTGTAAAGGGAGAGGCAGAAGCACTGCAAGTATCACGCGTATCGAATGCTACGGGGCGGGAGGGGAACTCGGCGCTCCTAATGAGTTCGATCGGGAATCATGCGCGTCGGTGATCTCGTAGCTTTCGGATCGCGGAAATGTGATTATTATGATTGTGAAAAGGTAAAAGGCGATCATGATATCGCGGAACTCCATTAATTGCCGCCGGAAAAGTTATAATCGGTTCCGCCGCTGCTGCTTCTCTCCCTCCGGCCGCGCTCGTGCGCAAAAAGTTTCCTAATGCTGGTTATACGCCTGTATACCTGTACCAACCGACCGCTCGAAAATTCGTTTACCGATTGATCATTAATTGGCGCAACAAGCCGGGCCCCGCGCTAGATTCCATTGATAATATTAAAAGTTCGAAAGTGCCCCCGCGCGATTGTTTTTTTCGAGCGTGCACGCGCTCTTTCTCTCTTTTGTCGTCGTCGTCGTCGTCGTCGTCGTCGTCGTCGTCGTCGTCGTCGTCGGGCTTCTGTTGGTATAGTAATCAAGTTGGGAAATCAAATTAGTCTATTAGAGGGGGAGTCGGTGGCGGTGGTTATACTATACGACTGCCACCGCCTCCTCCTTTTTCTCTCCGCCACTGCGCGCAAATGTGCCCGTTGGCTTCGAACTGAGAAAAACAAAGTTATTGAAAAATAATGCTACTCCCCTCCTTCCCCCCCCCCCCCCCCCCCCCCCCCCGCCCCCCCCCCCCCCCCTACACCCGCGCCCCCCCGCCTCGTCACCGGGGCGCCCAAATAAACAAACGTACGCCATTGCCGAGGAGTAGAGCTTTTATTCCGCCGATAATTAATTTTCTTCTGTTTCACCCTGCGTACAGTTTTTCATTCGAACATGGTTAATGTTATTCTACTATATATAGTATGCTGATGCCAATGACCGTATCTATAGAGGGACAATTGTCGGTAAAAATCACTGAGCTTTTCGTAAAGTGAATTTTACCAAAGTTGATGTTTACCCAAGTTGTTGAGTAAAACTCAGTAAGTTAGGTGAACTCTGTCAAGAAGTTGAGTGAATTTTACTCGAGTCTTGGTAAAAAATTTACACAATATACTTCACCTTCGGCTACTAGATTGAGCCATGTTTACTCAACTTTTAGCAAATTTACCGAAATATTTTTCCCCGTGACGGAATTAAAAAATGATCAACGTTAACTGGCGGTAGCGGGATTTGGTTTGGAAAAAAATGAACCGCGCGGCGTAAATGAGGCGAGAGATTTTTTTCGACTACCGAAAAATGGAGATCAGAGAGATTCGGCGGTTAAAGCGAATTACACGCCGGCCCTCGGGGGGAGAGAATGGGAGCAGGAGAGAAACACTTTCTTCAAAGTGAATTTAAAAAACAAAAAGAGAAAAAATCAGGCGAGCCTGGTAGGTAGGTAAGGGGGTACATAACAGTAGACTCGGGCGTAAGAGAGAGAAAGAGAGAGGGCGAAAAAGGAAGTCGGACGCCTTATTGTGCGCTGGTGAGGCTCCGACTCAAAGGCTTAGCTTTGTACTGAAGCACGCGGGGGCTTAGAAGGCTCATAACTAAAGGCGAACGGGGATGGTGAAAAAAAGTCAAGCGCACGTGTGTGTTACACATATACATGTACTATAGTGCGTAGTAGATGTGAGGGCACGTCAAAGGGGGAGGAAGAAAAATACACCTAGCTGCTGCCTCGTTCATTTTTATCCCCTAAAGCAATTTCAGCATTGTTTTAAAATAGTACTTAGCTGGGTCATTGTATTATGCATGCCCGCCCGCCCTCCACCTCCAGCAGCTCCGAGCCTCCAGCCTCGACTCGACGACGACGAAGAGGAGGAGGAGGAGGAAAAGAGGGGCTCCACGGTGCGGCGTACAATATATAGGGGCGAGCGGGAGAACACTTGATTCCTCGCGCTGCACGTGAGCCCCGGCCGCTCCATTGTTAAGCAGGTAGGCCCGCAGGCCGCCCTCCCTCCCTCTCGTCCGAGATTTTTTAACAGCGACTCTTCCCCCATCCGCACTGTACCGGCTCTTATTGCTCGCGACGATGGTCAGGTTCTTTTTGCCTTTGATTACGGCGTGGAAGCGCCTCATCGCTCTCCGGGCGAATTATTATACACGATAGCCTCGAGAAGTTAGACTTCTCCACCTGCTACTGGATGTTTGTATGCAAACGACGGCAATGTTTTACTTGAAAATTTAACGTCCATAACATGTGTTATTTATATGTTTATGAATAAAAACTGGATGAAAAAATTCCAATTTCTCATGATTCTATAAGGATTGGGAAATAACATCAAGTATCCTTGGATCAGGAAGAAGCATTACCGTTCAACAATTTGTAATATTAATTTTACGATAACTGCCTGATGATTGGCTCGATGCAGAATTTTAAATTCACTGGCAGCATCACTTGTCACTTACAGCAAACCTGATTTTCTAGTAGATTTAATGACCGGTCAAATATGATACGAAAGCATCGGATGAGCGGATCCCAATCATATTCGCAGGGTATGTAATTCATCATATATATTTATTTACCCCCCCCCCCCCCCCCCCCCCTCCCCCTCCCCCCCCCCCCCCCCCCCGGCCGCCGCGCGCGCGCACGTCAAAGAATAATTATTTATTCGAATGTACCCGACAGAAATGGCGCGAGCAAATTTAATTAACTTCCATAAATTCGTAAAACGTCGATTGATTGATGTACAATAATATTAATAATAATAATGATAAATAGAGCGCCTCAGCGCGTGCCTCGGTGCCGTGAATTTCTGATTGGCTGTTTTCGGATGTTTAAAATTACAGCCGTACTGCAGCAACCCCAGCACGGCTCACTTGATTCTAAATTCCAGCTCGCGAGTATAGCGCGGAGGAGCTCTGTTTGCGTCGCGCAAATCGGAAATCCTCGCCCACGTGTAAATAATAACACGCGCGCGCGTACCTATATACAGTATAGGTGTATACACAGAGAGCTCGCGCGTCGATCCGCGCGATGGCCGGCCGCTGTCGCTGTTTGCCCCCGATTGTGTTTGGACCCATGAATAGCCCAGTAGTTTTTTTTCCGAGCGATACGCGCGACCCTCGTACGGCCTTAATCATCAATGGCGTTAATTATGCGCCGTCCGCAAACGGCTCCTCGGCGGCTGTTTACGCCCGTCCGTTGGCGCTGTGTTTGCAGAGTTAATTGATTCCTGACACTTGGGATTGGGATACTACCTGCTGATGCACGGCGACCGATGAAAAACCAACGACAGGCGTCGCTTCGGATCGGTCGCTGCAGTGCTGCTGTATAAAACTCGCGCCGAGGCATAATTTAGTAATGAACGGCCACTTTGCGCGAATGCAGCCGTGGATATAATGTGTATCATATCAAGAGCGGAGGAGAGAGAGAGGATACAAGCGCACACATGCGATGAAGTGGACGTGTATATTATATGTACCTATGTGTATACATCATGTGCGCTCTGCACATATACGTACGCGATGGACTCGGGAGCTAATAGGATAATAGTAATGTGAGCTTAATGGAGGGCTATTCAGGGGGCTTCAGATGTGGCACTACTCATAATGGGACGCCCGCTTATTTGGTGTACCTATCAGTGGCACTCGTAATAAGGTACAAGTGGCAGAAAATAGTCCCCGTAATCGCGCGCTGGCTCTTCTCTCGCTCTTTATGCTAGCTCTACTTTACTCCACTATTATAATATCGTATGAGCTTTGCCCTCGCCCCCCCCCACCCCTGTGTGCATTCATTAAAGCGAGATTTCATTCGAGTGTCCTGTCTGACCGTCTGCCTCACTGTGTCCGTTCGCATGCTGCATATATACTTATGCGTGGAGCTAGAGAAAAAAGGCTGGTACTTATATATTATGCGACCGACACGGTGGCGCAGTGGTAGAGTCGCAGTTCCGTCGATCACCGAAGTCAAGCAGCATTTGGCGCGGCTAGTACTTGGATGGGTGACCGTTCGAG
>JAPYYV010022516.1:0-10310 GCA_030522625.1 Copidosoma aretas
AAGAAAAAAAAAAAAAAAAAAAAAAAAAAAAAAAAAAAAAAAAAAAAAAAAAAAAAAAAAAAAAAAAAAAAAAAAAAAAAAAAAAAATATCATCGTTAATTTTAAGACACTGTGTATAGGATCTCGACTGCATGTTTATATAGTTTATTCAACTATTTACGACATTTTTCTGAATATTTAGTATCACACATAACCACAAAACTGACTACTAACATTCGGGATTTTCTTTCAAAAGATAGAATAAAGTAAACAATTAAAAATAAATCGATGTAGTGATTATATATATATGTATATATATACATACACACATCGAAATTTTCGTGCGGCAGGCGAAGAACCTACCCACTCTTTCCCGCTTCGCCCCCGCTTCGGTCGTGGGCATGATATAATGAGATGTAATTGATACGTTTTTATACTTAAATATAAATAAAAAAATCTGTTAAAAAATACAAATGAGTACATGTCATGATAAAATAAGATGCATTCGTTTCATTTTTATGTATAAATATGAAAGAAAAACCGCGGGAGTCATCGTCATATGACAGTATCGAATTTTAAATACAACCTTACAGCCCTCCCTATTAACGGAAAAGCAGAACTCCTTTCTACTCACTTGAAAAATGGTAATATGTTTTGTTGCACATAATATAATATGAATTTTTATTTTGAATTTTTTTTACTCATCTGTATCTCACCTATAGTTTTGGAATCCCAATATAATAGATACACACACACACACACACACACACACACACACACACACACATACATATATATATATATATATATATACAGGGATTTCTCTATCAAGCAAACTCCCTCTCTGTCTAACCTGAACAATAACCAAGAGACTTAAAGCCAAGTAGGAAATGTAGCTGAAGACTTAAACGTCTAAATCTTTTCGGCCCCTTTTTTATCTAACATGGCAGCTTAAAGATGGCGGTTGTGAAGCAGGGGGTCGTCAAGGAAATTTAGATAATACCCAGAGAAAATTTTTTCTAAAAGGTAATCAAATCTTTTTAACAACTGTACTACAGTACTTAAGGTAGTAATCACGAATTTATTACTTTTTTTTCGAAGTACAAAATGGCAGATCCAATACGGTGAACATGAGATAAAATGTTGAAAATTTTAACATGAAGAGAATTCGATTATATTTTGCATAAATTTTCAGATAAATTTATATCTAGTGGTTTTTTGCTTGACCGCATTGTTTTTGAGAAAAAATGCCAAAATTTTAGAAATTTACGAATTCAGCGTAAATACTTTTCATTACAATTTTTTTATTCAATAATAGAAGAATTTGATTTCTAATGTAAATTAATTAGTGTTCTTTTTGGGAATTTAACGGAATAAAATTTTCAGTGAAATACAAAAAACTCAGAATAACAAATTTAATTTGCTATTATACATGAATTATGTTGTCAAGTTTTTAAACATGGGACAATCAAAATTTCATAAATTAAAAATAATTTATAGTTTTATTTACATCTATGTTACAAATCATTAACGTCTTCTTATTTGACTAAATTAAGTTTAACTTTTTACACTCTTCTAGAAGGGAAAGTCTTTTACTGACGATAACAACAATGGTTATCACATCGCTAATAATAATTGTAATAAACGCATTTTTTTCCTATAATGCGAAAGAATTACACTGTTTGGACGGATCAGGTAAAAAGAAAATTGATTTTCGATCTTGAATATCAAAATAGAGATTTATCACACGTTCACTTGTTAAACTAGCTAATAGAAGACTTATATTTTGATATTAGAGATCGAAAATCGATTTTCGAATAGTGCGATTCTTTCGCATGGCAAAAGAAAAAAACGCACCCAAAAGTGATAGTAAATCATAAAAAAAAAGTAATGACATTAGTTTAAAAACGTTGGAATAATAAAAATAATAATAATGAATTGGAAGGAATTACACGAAGGAATAAGGGTCCGGGTCTAAATAGTATGCAGATTCAAGAGTGAATCGAGGAAAGTGTTACGGATCAATGGAGCATGTATGTTTCTGTGGAATGTATGTTAGTTTTTTGACTTGTTTGCATAGTCAAAGTGAGAAAATACCAAAAATTAAGTTTGGTAGAAATAATAAAAATTGTAAAAGCACAGAGACAAAATAAATTCATAACTAATGATCAACTTAATTTCTATCTTTCGCCAATAACAGATATTGCTATTAACAACTATATTTAGTTCGAACCTTGCCACATTTACGATCTCCGTCTTACCGTTCACAAGAAATCATTTGTAAATATCCGCCTTATCAATTTCATATGTACACTTAGTCGTAAGTGCTATTTATGTGTCCTGTGGATGTCGAACCTTTGACAATAGCGTAACTGCCGAAACAGCTGTCAGCCTTTTATCAAATAATGAAATTGTGAAACAAAGCAAAACTTTTAGTTCATCATTAATAAATTTATTTATTAATAACCTCTTGAAAGTGAGAGAATGTGTTCGAATAAATAACAAGTGTTTTTATGCCATTACGTATTTCGTTGAGTTTGGTTGCCAAACAAGGCAGTTGGCGAAAAACTGTGACAGCGCTAAGTCAGACAATTTCGTTCAAAATACATGTTCGAGTTCCGACTAATTATGTTTTACAGCAGTTTTATTTCTCGGCACGAGGCTGATTATTCTAGCTGCAGAGAGAATCCATTTCTTTTCCGTGTACATAGGACTAATTAAGTAGTTGAGAGTTTCTCTTGTTTACTTTAGCAAAAGAACAAATAGAAACTTTACAGTGAGAGATTAGACCAGGGATCAACCAAGAGCAAGGGAAAATGAAATATCGACAGCTATGAAATAAGTCGGAAAAATTATCGGGGGCTCAGTTAAGATCGAAATCTTGACCGAGCAAGAGCTTTGTTAAACATTTCCTTACAAAACCTTCGTCACGTATATTTTCTGTACTTAGTTCGTGATGAGTCCAATCGTTCTTAGCATTCATTAACTAGTTCCTGTCGGTTGTTGAGAAACTGGATATCGTCATGAAGGCAAGTATTAGGATTTTTACCACGAACAGGACTAGAGGGTTATAAAGTTTTGAGGTTTTGACACTGCACTGGGAAGCGACCCCATTAGCTTATAAAGCCATTCGCTTACTATAATGACATGATTTGATAATAATATTTGATATAATTATAAATATGATTTGATGTGATTTTATTTATCTTGAAATTTTGATTGTTTTTTACAAATGCCATCCATATTTGATCCGCCATTACGAATTTTTCATACCTGACTTCAAATTTGGATTCATCCACTACCATAACTAAAAAAAAAAAAAAAAAAAAAAAAAAAAAAAAAAAAAAAAAAAAAAAAAAAAAAGAATGTCCTCTCACTTGAGAAAATAAACAAGAAAAATTTGTAAATATCGAATCTTTTGATTTTCAAAATTCGGTGATTTTTCTTTGAGAGAATATGCAGTCGAGAGAAAAATTACGGAACACAATTCATTTTAGGATTTTATTAAAAGTCGGATGACATTGTTTTCTTTCTAAAATTACAACCTTTCTGTTTCATGTCTGCCGTATTGGATCTGCAGTTTGAAATTTTACATATCTTACTATAAATTTCGATTCAACGACTATAAAAACCGAAATAATATCCATTTAAATTGAGTGTCGTCTCTTACTTAAAAGTAATTCTGGTGAATTCGTTAATTTCTAAAACTTTGGGATTTTTTATTCAAAAATAATAAGGTCAAGCGAGAATACATCGCGAACAAATTTATCCTAAATTTTAATGTAGAATATAATAAAACTGAGTTTATTTAAGAACTTTCTGATACATGACCTCTGTATTGAATCTTCCATCTTAGCTTTTTACAAAAAACATTACATTCGTGATCAGCAACCTCAAGAACAGTAGCATAGTTGTTTATAAGATTTTATTATCTTTTCACAAAAAGTTTTAACGACTATACTACTGTTCTTAAGGTCACGGATCACAAATTAGTTGCTCAATTGGCAGAGCAACTGTCCAGTAACCTGGGGTTCGTCAATTCGAGCCACACTCAGGGACAATTTTGTTTACTCTTACATTCTATTAGTGCCAATTTACCTTAGAGTGCGTTGTTTAATACTTAAAAATAAATTTTTATAAAATCAATTGCTTTTAATCAATGTTATAATTATTAATTTATCTTTATAATTAAAAAAACACGGCAATTCAGTGTAGTGATACCTAGATGAATTGCGTATGTGATGTATACATATAAATTAATAGCTCGCATTTGTATTCGAGAAATTCAATAACATTAAATTCTTCTACAAGCACTAAAGTCTTGTTATATACAAATTTGCTGAGATTCGTTTAAGAAATCTAGAATATATAATGAACTATAAACTTTTGGTCTCTATATAACGACGAAATTTTTGTCATCAATACAAAAAAAAACCACTTGGTTATAGAAATAATTTTTAGCAATTACATGTACCTGAAAAAGTATAATTACTTCTAATAGTTGATTCTTCTTCTTCAAAACAGGCTAAAGGTGCTTCAAACTTTAGTTCAGCAATTTTCGTCGCCATATCTTTCATTTTTGCTATCCTGAAAAAAAAATTTGATGTTGATCAAAAAAGTAGATAAAGTTAGATATGGGAGGATTAACGACGTTAACATTTTTTTGGTGGCATTTTATTATCACTAAAATTAGTTTCAAAATATTGTATGGAAACAAATAAAATGTTATAGTCGGATTGACCAATACACAACAAAAACAAGTTGGTCTTTTAATGGCAAACATTTTAGCAAGGCTCAAATTTGTAGCTACAAAAATGAAATAGGATTATTATAATCGATTACAAATAAGTATACAACAGAGTTTAGTTTACTTAATACTTTGGTGGCCAGACAATTTTATTATTTTCAACTTACAATTCGCAAATTAAGCGTAAGATTGGAAAGTACAATGCAATTCCGTGCTTTTCTTTCTATACTAGAGACCAATAGCATATCCACAAGTCCCTCAGGCGGCAGTGCATACGATAAGCATCACGTTATTCTTGTCATACGAACCAATTAGAAGTATTTTCTTTTGTATATATAGTTGACGACTGCAAACTACTTGAAGCTAGTATAAATGTTGCAACGATTTAAGAACATTTACTCAATACATTAAGTGGATTAAATGATTTTCAAATTTATATTTAATAGAGGTTTCAGAGACATAAACCTTTTTTTAGAGGAGTGAAGATTTTTTGTTATAATGCTAGCCTTAAAAGTCAACCGCAATCAACTGTCTATGGAAGAATAAAATAAATTTGAATGTTACAAAAGTTTGACTGTTTTCGGAAACCAAGCAAGGTATTGTATGTCAGAAATGGTAACTTTTTTAACCAAAACTATATGATATACAGTTACTTAGTGTTTATTTGTATCACTGAGTAGCTTGTTACCCGCAAAATCGGTTCAAAAAGCGTTCCAATACTCATAGCTTCATAATTAATCAAATACTTAACAGAACGCTACTAACTTAAAGTGAACTTGATAGTTTAGGTGTAGAAGAAGAAAATAAGTGCAATGAAATAGAAAACATTTTTCTGCATAAACATTTGACCTTACGAATTAAAGTAATAAGAATAGTGTTTACTATAACATATTAGTGTCTTAAGTTTAATTGTTGAGAACCAACGAAAATCCGAAAAATTTTATTTTGCTCTCAACCGACCCAAAAGGCTTACAAATGATAATCTTAAAGTTTCAGAGAAATATTAAGCCTAAAAAAATAGGTTATACAGCTGCCAACAATTGTAAAGACTGTAAATATGAATGACTTAAAGTCAGATGGATCCCACCGTCGTGGTACATGGTTAACGGATGTGACACCCATGGAAAATTGCCACTATTATTTATTCATCAGTAGACTATGTGCATAAAAAACGCATGCGGGCAGTTTCGACGTCCAAAAACCTAATCTTTCTTTTATATAACACTTTGAAATTGTAAAATTACGAAAAATTGATAGTTCACTGAAAAAAGGGTCATGTTACTCATAAAAAATAAAAAATACAATTTGTTCATCATATACCTGTACAGGTGACACACATATGTGTGCAGTTTAGACGTCCGGAAACCTGAATTCTTTTATATATTACTTTTTAAAATTGCAAAATTGTAAAAAATTGCTAGTTTTGTGGTAAAAGGGTCATGATACCGATGATAAATTTGATGTGTAAGTTATTATTTTATAACTGTATGAATAACACACGTATGTGTGCAGTTTAGACGTCCAAAAAATTAACCTCTATTTAATCTGACACTTTAAAATTGTAAATTTATGTAAAATTGATAGTTTTTTAATTAAGGACCATGTTACGCATGATAAATGTCATGCATACGTTTTTCATCGTATACCTGTATAGGTCACACGACTATGTGTGCAATTTTGACGTCCGACAACCTAACCTCTACTTTATACAACACTTTGATTTTTTTAAACTGGGTAAACTTGATAGTTTTTTGGAAAAAAGGTCATGATACAGATTACAAATATTAATTATGATTTTTCTATGGTGTATCTGTATGAATGACACACCTATGTGTGCAGTTTGGACGTCCGGAAACCTAACCTCTACTTTGCATGACACTTTAGAATTGTAAAACTGGGTAAAATAGATAGTTACCCATGAGAAATAAGGATAATAATTTTTAGATCGTATACTAGTATATATTACACACCTATGTGTTCACAAGG
The DNA here is from genome assembly GCA_030522625.1 of Copidosoma aretas. NCBI lineage: Eukaryota > Metazoa > Arthropoda > Insecta > Hymenoptera > Encyrtidae > Copidosoma > Copidosoma aretas. The sequence goes on from JAPYYV010022516.1 coordinate 6,713, forward strand.
GGCTTCCGTAAAGCTTACCTCTTTTTTATATAAAACATTAAAATTCTAAACCTGGGTAAAATTAATAGTTTTTCGAGAAAAGGGGCATGTTACCCATGATAAATTTGGCGTATGATCTATTTATTTCATACCTGTAGGGATGACTCACCTATATGTGCAGTTGAAACGTTTAGAAACCTAACTTTAACTTTAGACAACACTTTCAAATTGTTAAACTAGGTAAAATCGATAGTTTTTTAGAAATAATGTTGTCTTACCCATAGAAAATTAGGATTATCATTTTTTCATCATATATCGGTATACATTACAAACCTAAGTGTGCAGATTAAACGTCCGAAAAAGTAACCTCTATTTTATGTAATACATTAAACTTGTAAATCTAGGTAAAATTGATAGTATTTTGGAACGAGGGGTATGTTTTTAGTTAAAAATTAGATTTAAAAATTTTTTTTACGGATACCCGTATTGTTGACACACCCATCTGTTCAGTTTGGACGTCCGGAAACCTAACCTTCACATTATACAACACTTTGAAATTGTAAAACTGGGTAAAATTATTAGTTTTTTGCAAATAGGGTGGCGATACCCAGAAGAAATTAGGACTATATTTTTTTTATCGTATACCTGTATTAATGTCACTTTTATGTGTGCAGTCTGGACTTCTGAAAACCTGACCTCTCTATTATATCACTTTCAAAGATTGTAATACTAATAAAAATTGATAATTTTTCGAAGAGTCATTATACCAATGATAAATTTGAAGTATAAGTTTTTTATTTAATACCTGTATAGATGACACACCTGTGTGCAGTTAAGACGTCCAAAAACATATCCTTTATTTTGCATGACACTGTGAATTCGTAAAATTAGGAAAAATTGATAGTTTTTTGGAAAAAGGGTCATGTTACCCATAACAAATTTTAATTATGATTTTTCTATGGTATATATCTATGAATGACATACCTTTGTGTGCAGTTTGGACGTCTGAAAACTCAGCTTTTACTTTATGTAACACTTTGAAATCGTAAAACTCGGTAAAATAGATAGTATTTTGGAAAAAGGGTCATGTTACCTATCAAAAATTTGAACAATTTTACCCAGTTTTTCATAGGTAACACAATCCTATTTCTAAAAAACTATCAATTTTCTCGGTTTTACGAATTTCAAGTGTTATATATAAAAAAGGTTAGGTTTTCAGACGTCCATACTGCAAACATAGGTGTCTTATATACACAGGTGTATGATGGAGGAATTAAGATCATAATTTTTGTAGGTAACACAACCCTATTTTTAGAAAACTATTAATTTTACACAGTTTGACAATTTCAAAGTGTTATATAAAATAGAGGTTAGGATTCTATCCGTATAAACTGCACAAACAGGTGTGCAGTCCATACAGGTATAAAATAATAAACTTATACATCAAATTCATTATAAGTAACATGAAAATTTTCTAAAAAACTATCAATTTTTCCGTATTTTACAATTTTAAAATTTCATATAAAAGAGAGTTTCGATTTCAAGACGTCCTATTTGCACAAATGAGTGTAACACCTGTAAAGGTATACGGTGAAAAAATTATAATCCTAATTTTTTATGGGAAATACAACCCTATTACTAAAAAACTAATAATTTTACCTATTTATAAAATTTTCAAGTGTTATAAAAATTAGAGACTAGGTTTTAGGACGGCTCAACTGCTCAAAAAGGTGTGGTTTATATACAGGTATACAATTAAAAAATAATAGTTTAAATTTTTCATGGGTAACATGGCATTTTTTCTAAAAAAACTACCAATTTTATAAATTTTACAATTTAAAAGTGTTAAATAAAATAGAGACTAGGTTTTAGGACGTCCAAACTGCATAAAAAGGTATGGTTTTTATACAGGTATACAATCAAAAAAGAATAGTTTAAATTTTTCATGGATAACATGACCTTTTTTCTAAAAAACTATTAATTTTTCTGAATTTTACAATTTTAAAGTGTCATATAAAGGAGAGGTTAGGTTTTCGGACGTTCAAACTGTACACATAGGTGTGCTATCCATACAGTTATAAAATAATAAAATCATACGTCAAATTTATCATGGGTAACATGACCCTATTTCAAAAAAACCATCATTTTTTCTTAATTTTACAAACCAAAGTGTCATATGAATAAGATGTTAGGTATCTGGACGTCTGAACTGCACATATAAGTGTGTCCTCTACACACGTAAACAATGAAAAGATTTTAATCGTAATTTTTTATGGTTTACACAACCATATTCACAAAAAACTATCAATTTTTTACAATTTTAGTATTTTGAAGGGTTTATAAAATAGAGGTTAGGTTTCCAGACGTCCAAACTCCACTCATAGGTTTCTTATATGTACAGGTATACGATGAAAAAAATATAATGGTAATTTTTCATGGGTAACACAACCGTATTTTTACAAAACTACCAATTTTACCCAAATTTACAATTTTAAAGTGTTATATATAATAAAGGTTAGGATTCCAGACGTCCAAAATGCACTCATAGGTGGGACGTCCTTTTACAAACCGAACACCTTTCTGACCGACACATTTTTTATTTTGCTAAAACTTTTTTTACGGGTTCTATATTTAAAAAAAAAACATATTTTTTATTTACTATTTTTTCACAATATTTTGGACGCTAGAAAGGATTGAAATTCCGCGATTTCGATGATTTTAGGCTGTAGAAGAAATTTTCAAATATTCATAACTCCGGTACTATTTAAGCTACAGACTGTATTTTTTTTTTTCATTTTAAAGGTAAAAGAATAAGCTTTGGGAAAAAAATACTTTTAAGAAAAATTATTAACAATTTATTATTGTTATTAACAGTTAAAATGTTTAAATTGATTTTTAACTATTGCCCCCCCCCCACGTAGCGAGTTTTTAGTAATACCATCGTATTCTACGTCAAATTTCCTAACAAAAACTACTTTTTTTTCAATGGAAAATTAATTATTACTATTGGAAATAAATTAATTTATGTAGCGCGGCACGTCTTATAGGCACGCGTATTCTATCGCACGCCTTATTTGCCCCTTATCTTCTCTTTCTGTTTTATAAATTGTTATTTGACATCTTTAGTTAAACAATATTTGTAAGAAAAATTAACCACATGCATGATAAAATAAACAAAATTAGTAAATAAAAAATATTATTGTAGCAAATGAATAGTGTTATTTATAATGATTTTAATACATCATTATTGGTGAATAAGTACTTCGTTCAATGTGACATTGTACAATATTTACATGTACTCTTAAACTATACGCGTACAGTATTATTTTCTTTAAAAATTTTCACCATAGTTTTTTTTCATACAATGAGAATAGATTTGCTTCCAATTCTTGAAGAGAGATTGGAACCGTACAATGATACTTTAACGTGCCTTTTATCGTTATAGCTTTTTGGAAACACGTTGATAATCTTTTTTCTTCCTCTTCATAATAATTATTAGTTGAATAGCGACACGTTATATTTGGTAGAGCTTCAGACGCCCAATTGAACAACCCTTCCATAGTGCGGATCAGATTATTTACTCTTTGAAGACTAGCTCTAGCAGCAAGTCGTTTTAATG
>JAPYYV010022518.1:0-13799 GCA_030522625.1 Copidosoma aretas
ATTCTTTCTTATCATTGTATGTTGAATTACTGTTTGCCATGATTAGACGAATGAATGGATTCACATTAAATCCAACCACTGTTCAATTCCAGTCTGCCTCAAAAAAATTGCTTTTACACAATATGAATGTGATGGTCACAAAAAATGCCAATTGTCAACCCCAAGACAATACATTGCTTGTAACTAATAAACTTAATTCTGATGAAGGGGATGCAGTTGAGGTAGATAAAATGTCTGAGGATTTTAAGAAAGCTGTATCAGCAAACAATAAAGTTGATAAAAAGCAGGCTGCTTCCCATCAAAACAATACAATTACATCTGTACGGATTAACAAATATCTACATTCTAATTTTAGTGTTATAGAACATTATTATGCAAAACCAAATGCGTGGATAGATAGTGAATACTTAGATAATATTATAAAACATACTGCAGGAGCCGCTGTATTCTCAATTTCCAAAAAAATTCATTGTACTCCGCGTTTAAACATTTTGAACGGTACAGTCAATGAAAAATCCAAGTTGACGCAACTAAAAAATTGGGGAGAGTTGCGTTATGCGTCGGATGATGTGAATTTGTCACGTAACTGAAAAAGTAATCAGACAACATACAAATACCCTGTCAAGTAAAAAATATTAATCATCTTATTGTAACTGATACGTTGAAAATTATTCCAAAACATATTTTGGACGACAAAGACCACGCATACGATCAGGAGCTTTTTAGTAACCATCGTGAACAATTAATTTGTATGATCCATCTCTATGTGGCACACTCGTCACGATCATATGTTCAATAGAATTCCTTGTTTGTTGATGAGAGGTATAAAAGATTAGAAGTGTTCAGTGTGCTCACCGATTTTATGCAAACAAAAAAAATGGAGCATAGATTGCATTGAATTTCGCACAGCCTCCATTCTTACCGGATTTTGCCTCCTGCGACTTTTTTCTCTTCTCAAAACTGAAGACACATAAAAGAATATCGATTTTTTACGATTGATAACGATAGAAAATTTACTACTTCTGGCAGACGACACGGAAAGCATTATTTACTCACATTCTTTGTTACAAATAAAGACTTTGACCAAAATCTATGGAACATGAAATGCATAGCATTGAAGCTTGTGCAATCCTGAACAGATTAGCTTTTTGGAGCCCTAAGGTGACGGGTCATTTATTAGAGTTATAAGCGATTTTGGAAAAAAAAAAAAACAGACCGAAACGCGTGCTGTAGCGTAGCACGGCCCAAAGTTGTTTCACTAAATTGGTTCTCAAATTTTTCTTTTCAATATTTTAATCTAAAATTTTGTTCAAATGTTTTTAAAAGGTTAATGCATAATAGAGTATTCAAAAATTTTAGATTTTCGAAAATTCATAAAACACTTTTGTCAATTAAAGTCTTGCTTTTTAGGTTATGGTTTTTTTCTTGAAAATCACAAAACTTATCAACATTTTACAAAAACTGTAAGAAACTGTAGTGTCTGTGGACTGTCTGTAAATTTTTTGGGCCTGATTCATTAAGTATTCTTTGAGTACTGGCGATTTGAACATAACTCGGTCATAAGCTCTTGTAGCTTAAATAGGTACGGCCCACCGCAAAGGATTTACCTTAATGTAAAAATATCTGATTCATATGTGTATCTATTGCTAAGCCAGGAGATTAATCCATCAGATATCTTAATTTGAATACCACGCTCTTTTTTCTTAACCTATCCAGACACAAAATTGATACATTGGCTTACTTTTTATAAACGAATGAAGGTTATTATCTACGGTCAAGTTCTGGCCATAATGTCTATCGATATAAAAACCTTCATATGATTGTGTATGTATATCATACCAACCGTAAACCATATCTTAGTATACAGTTGTATGAATGGTATTCTTGATTTCTAGAAACAGCAGGCATAGTTTTGGCAGATTTTGTTGTTTTATAGCTTATTTGAAACCAGTATATGTAGACGCCAGAAGTATTTTCTTGAAAAGCAGCTTAGTTAATAACGAAATTTCAGAGAGTTCAAATTCGTAAAATCTGAAAGTATTGAAGTAAAACATGAATACAAAGTGTTATGAAATAGATATCCCATTAAATAAAAAGTTTTTGTATGTCATACCATAACATCTTATAGAATTTTTTTATGTAGACCTTTGTATCATCTTTGGACCAAAGTTCATTCTGATACATGCATAGGAATGGATTAATAAAGTTATTTGTAATTCCGCTTCTAATTATTCATGTCTATTTTCATAAAATTAGTAACTTCTTAGATAGAGTGACCAAAATCAGCATCTGCGCAGGTAAATGTTGATTATCCAATCAACTTCGGTATTTTCTATTTTTTGAATCAATTAATCTAAAAAAGGTAATACATACATATTTATGTCATCACGATAAAATACTTTTTTATTTCGGTGTTAAGGTAATTTTTTTAAATCCATATCTTAAGAAATAATTAATAAGTCTCAATGTATTTTTATAGTATCTGTGGTTAGAAAATAATATCTTAATGTAAAATAAAATTTTAATATCATTGATTGCTTTGTACTTCGTAAAAAAAGATTATTGTCACACACACAATCAGAAGATACATGTAACTTATAAAACTGTAATGAATTTCAGGGTACTTTTTCGTTATCCCCCGCCCAAAAAAATAAGGTTTTTTTTTCATCAAATGATAGATTATTGATAGTACATTGATGATTAAAAAAAAACTTTGGTGCAAAAATTATTCTAAAGGGGTCAAAAACTGTAAAACTTTTCGCGAAATCTATTTCGGAACAGCATTTTTAGATGGTATTTCGCTCCGTAATACGGCCACTGTGTAGTAAGGTACAGAAAACACCTCGAGGCGTGCGTTAACAGTATTTATATGCTGTCTCATATAGTACCGAACTCATGTAGTACCAAAGTTATACAGTACAGAAAACACCTCGAGGTGTGCGTGGACAGTACACACATATATTGTGTCATGTAGTACCGAACTCATGCTGTACCAAAGTTTAGTACTATACCACTGTCAGTCATACATATACTGTCTTCGAGGTGTTTCCTGTACTGTATGACTTCGGTACTCTATGAGTTCAGCTATAAATACTGTCCACCCACACCTCGAGGTGTTTTCTGTATTTTATAACTTCGGTACTGCGTGAATCAGTATTATCGTATTACATGTAAAATCTATGTTCCGAAATAGGTTTTTGAAAAAAGTGTTTTGAACTGATTTTGGTTGTTTTCTCCACCCAAATTTGTATTGAATATCACTATACTACTAATTAACAATTGTTTAATGAAAAAAAAACATGATTTTTTTGGGTTGGGGATAACGAAAAAGTACCACCTAATTTAATATTCAGTCGCATATAATGACTTATTTCATTTTATAAGGCTACCGGACGTGAGAAAGTAATTGAAAAAATTTTAAAACACATACTTACAACTTAAGTTATGGCACCTCATAACGTTGTACAGTTAGTCAGATGTTAAGCGTTGTACTGCTACTCCGTATAACATGGTGTTGAATAATAACTTGGTCAAGCAAATACAATATTTTTTAATTGTAAATAGTGACAAAGTATTCTAACTTGGCACAACACTGGATAAAATCATCGCAAAATATACCCTGAGTGACCCTCAAAATTTATTCAATTGGTACTATTGTATCAAACAATAATCCTTATAAAATGCAACACATGGTGCATATCATTGTTTCATGCCCATTTCATGGTATGCTAGCATGTTTTTATGTTTAGTACTCAAGACCTATCAGCTTGCCAAATCGTATTTTTATTCTATAAATAATATTTCTTTTGTATATTAAGTATGCCTATGCTACACATTATTACAATTATTATTGTTTACTCACCGTTTTTCCTTGATTGCTTTGGCTAGCTGTTTTCTCCGAGCTCTCATTTCTTGAACACGCTGTGTGGAAGTTTTGGGCTTTCTTTTCTCCATCCCCTTGTTGTTTAATTCTTTCCATTTTTTGTACCTTAACCTCCTTAATTCCGCATTACGAGCGAGTATTTCTGGAGTTGCCCAACGTGATGTCGTCTGTCTAGGTTTATATACATATAACTTTTTTTGGGTATCGGCACTACTTTTATCATCACTCATTGTACGGACTTTTAACTATACTTTTTGTCTCATAAATAAAATATAATCCTTTTTACATGCACTCTAACTAATATAAGAGCCGCATCTCATCCTGGTAACCGGAGTTGAACAATACACAGGTATATAGTAAGAGCACATGGTGTATATGATAGTATATAGTAGTATTGATACTGCTTCGGTGGTAAAAACGGTGGCATACCATAAAAAACAATACTGTTGTATGTAGCAGCATAACCTTGCTATACTGCTATATAAAATCATAAACTCGGTTCAACTTGACCACGTGCAATAAGATTATCTGTGCGTTGCACCAGACACACTTCTTACGCATCTTCAGTGGCAGCCATATTGGCATGTACTGGTCGTTGGCGGCGTCGTCACACTCGGTCATGACTCGTCGCACGTTATGACATATACATAGCTATACAGATTTCGAGTTGTGAACTTGTGAGTCGGCACTTCGATATATCCGCACAATACCGTTCGAGATGATCGTTTCACAGCCCGCGAAAAATTCAAGAATACGGAGAAAAAATTTATGTATTTTTTATTTTTCCGTCTATTCTGTCAGTTAAGTGTTAATTTTTTTTTAACGCTACTTAACTTATCCCACTTCTGGATTAGACTGCTGCACGGTTGCATCTTTATAAACTTCGCGTGATATTCTTCTTTTATCTTCAGTCAGTCCTAAGGATCTCATCGTGTGATATTTGATATTACCCATGCATTACTGATACATCCACGTCAGTTACATTACGGAAGCGCCACAGTCTAGTAGCCATGCATATTTTCCAACTTTGGCCGAGTGATAGATTACATAAATTCATGTGCTTGTGGCATGTGACTCACATCACTACTGGCTGAACTTAAATAGATATATTCACGGAACACAGGTAATAATAACGACTGTGCGATGATCAACAGTACCCTATTATAGTTGGCAAGTAGTAAGCGATCATAAATCTTTTTTCATCTAAAAGAATATACTTTCAGGTGATATTTAAGCCCTGATCATTGCGGATATTATGCAATAACAACTGAGTAATAAATGCAGTTAAAAAACTTCAAAAACCTAATTTTTATAAATTACGAAATTTTTCACTCGAATTCGAAAACGAATAGGTTCGATAAAACTTTCTGTGTGAAAAGAGCTAGAGGATTAAAAAAAAAAAAATATGTTTATCACATATTTTTGTGCACACAATACTTTAATTATAATTGGATGTGTACGAAAAGTCCTGATGTATGCACAAGTATATTTTGCACTAAAAAATTAAGAACTAAATGTATTTTGTGGGGTCATATATAGTTGGTGGATAATATTTTGTGTTCAATTTAAGCATAATAAAAATGTGCACAATCCTTGTATACACGGGATATAGTCTGTATTTCTGTACTTACTGTCTATCATGTACGTCTTTATTGAAGCCTGCTCTCTTTCGAGCTCTGTATTCTCGCTAACTCTGAGCAGCACTTTTAGGTTGTCGTTGTTTGACAGATTTTTTTTGGGCGTATTTGAGTCTAGCGTATTCAAGTGTATTTGTTGAGTTATCTTGCTTCATGTCACTTTGATTATCTAATTTGTCTTTGCGCATGCTTGCAACAAAAATTTCGATGTGGGATGTAATTTGATTGTGTTAAAATATGCAAGATTATTTTTTGTGTGTACATTCAACGCACTTGGTACGATTGAGAAAATTTGAAAATGTAACGTTTAATCTTTATAATTTTGTAGATTATAGGAATTCATGCTACTATATACATTGACTGTTGACGAATCAGTATGGTCTATATATCTTTTGATATAAATGTGTGCATTTACACAGAGAAGCGCGCAGAAGTTTCAAATTAACGGTGCATTTAGATGAAGTCTTAGTGTCAGGGGTTCAGAGTTATTCAATAACTCTGAACCCCTGCTTAGGGTGCGTGTACATGGCGTCTTAAAGTCTCAAGACATTTAGCCAAATCTAGGGCGGGTGATTCAAATCAAACCGATTTATATACTTTTACTTGTATAATTCGTCTCAAATAGTAAAATAAACAACTTTTCCTACCTCGGGCACTTTTGCAACCCTGGTACACCCTCAGTAGGAAAAACAGAATTCGCCACTCGTGTGCATCCGACCAGGGTTGCTTCGCAAGCGCCCTCGGGCCCACGGACCGCCCTGGGGAGGTGCACATTTGTGACGAAAACTACTATATTCGTTTCCTATGTTGTAATGCAATTATGCAACGCAGTTTTGAAGTCTATTTCGCTGTTTACAACAAATTATATCAGTAAAAGTACATACATATGTTTGATTTGAATCGCCCGCCCAAGATTTGGCTCGAAGTCTTAAGACTAAACTTGTAAAGAAAAAGTAGTCGGTAAGGTAAAAACTTCTGCTCATCTACTAAATAATAAATATGATTTTTATTTTTAAACTAATTATTATGTAAAAATACGAGAAGATGGACATAGAATTTTTATTCATTTAGCATTTGTAAAAATGTCCGTTCATTCGGTGCACTAGTTTTGATAAAAAATGATTTTTCAAATCATGTTATAATTGTTTTTACAAAATTTTTTTTACATAAGACCCCCTACTGTTAGTTATTTTTAACATCGTGCAAGAGATTCTAGGGAAAAATACAATTGTTTAATCAATTTTTGTAACTGTCTAATGGTTTTGGGCCAAAAGATATAGAACGATTGGCCAAAGTGGTCTATTATAGAGTTAAGGAGGCTCAACACGTGTATCAAAGTACCTTAAAAACGGATGAAATTGTAACCTATGAATAATAAGTATGCATTTTACCTCTATGCTGGGGGGGGGGGGGGGGGGGGGCGGAGCAACGACGGGTCCCTTCCCCTTTTTGGTAAAACCCAACCGTTTTTTTGCCGCCACGTTAATTTCACGACAGTTCAGCGCAACGACGTTTTTTCTCTGCTCTGCACTTCGACAATATACATATACATGGACATAGTCATATAATATAGTCATGTGACATGTTGACTATATCTAGTGCGTTGAGCCTCCTTAAGCAACTTAATGAAGCAGCAGAAGTTTTCCCTGCTTATAAGTACCATTCAAGTACTCAAGCGAGCATGTGAGAGCAAGGTCATCACTTATGACGCATTATCAGCACAGGAAACACTTATCTGCTCCAAGCTTTGAACACATGTAAATGTGTTGTCAGTCCATTTAATATCAACTATGATTCATCATATGATGTATTGTATTGAAATATTCTATAAAATAAAATTCAAAATTAAACACATTACGTATTATTACACAAATATTACTTTGATCGCCATTGAAACGGCCGTGTTTATACGGTATGATTATTCCCGTGATTATTTCATTCTTACTTTTCTTTGCTTTTATACAAACTAATCATCTGGGCGTTGTATATAGCGCGATCCCTCGAGAGCCCGATTATATAATTGATTCAAATGAATAGCAGGTACATGATGGTATATCCACACAGTAAGTATATACTATTACAAACGTGGAAGTTGATCAGTCTGGTAGTTTGTTCTCGTATTAACGGTGTTTTTTACTCTTTTGTTACAGTGCCAATGTACGAGGGTAACAGTCTCAATTTGACGAAAATCACGCGCATGGAAATGGGATCGTATTTGTGCATAGCGAGCAATGGCGTGCCGCCCTCGATCAGTAAAAGGATCCTCGTCGATGTTGAATGTGAGTAGTTTGGCCTTTATACAGTATTATTATCATGACTGTTATTGAGTAAACCTATACACGCGTATCATATGCGAAGTTGTAATTCCGACCATAATGGCGAGTCGGTGAATGTTTGATGTGCAGTTGTGAATAGCACTTTTGATGCTTTGATCAGGATCGGATTATTTGGGTTTGTATGCATACGTTCCATAATGAAGTCTGATTAATTTCTTATGAAGAGAAATGGTGAAATACGTTTCGAAGTCATATATTCACATTTCTTTTTGTAGTACACCTTTCAAATATTATTTTTTTCTTCGTCACTGGCATACTTTAATTATTGAACTTTTGCTGGAAAAACATTGTTTTCGTTCAAATAAAAATCTCTTGAATTGATCAGTGCATTCAAATTATTCTATGATAATCGTAAATTGTGTCAAAACTTTTACTAATCAATTCATAATACGGAATTTTTAACTGTTGGGAGTATGTGCAGTGAGATACTCTCTTATATTTGTAAATGCTACTTAGTACCCATTGAGTCTGAAAATTTTTTCTGTGATCTCCCGTGAAAATCCATGTACTATAGACCGAAGTGAAACTGCACGTGTCATCGAAATCCCAGAAGATTACTGTTGCTCTTACGATAAAAATACCTGCAATTCTGTTCTTCGTATACACCAGATGCTATTTACGTGATCAATCTGTCGTTACTTCTTCAATTATTTGTTCGAATACATAATCAAACCAAACGACGAAAAAAAGTTCACATGTAACTTCAACAGCGAACCGAGGAACAGTCGCTTTGGAGCACGAGACTGAAATAAATTTCGTCACTCTCGTTCGAGGGATTTAATCCTCATCGACTTGTCGGCAGCGCGAGCACTATTCCGACTGTACATCATCAAATGATGAAACATGCATGCGAGTCCCAAAAAAAGTATCGATTCCTCCTGGATCAGCAGAATCCCTGAAACCCGCCCGAGGCTCTCTCACTCCCGAAAAGTGCGAAAATACCCATCCTATCGAAAAATAATCGAACGACCCGTAGCCGAGAGTCACTAGACACTGCCTCCCGAGCGAAAGCTCTTTCCTCTCACCTGCGACGGAGATATGGGTACTCGTGTAAAAGCTTCGACTCGGCGGTCCGGCGAAACCGGTCACCCAACCCCGGGCGCCAGCGTCGCTCCCCGAACCCCATCATTTTCCATCCCCCTCGACAAGGTCCATCCTCACCCTGCATTAAGCACTCGTCGACCCTCGCCCGGAGCGCACCTACGGCTCTCGGCCGATACAACAGCTTTCGAAGGTGTAACCTCGTTGGCTCTGCCATCATCTCGGCGGCTCCAAAGCGCCCAAGGAGAGCGTATTGTTTGCATTTCATTCCGGCCCGTCTTCGTCGCCCCCGCCGTCGCAGCTCTTCTGTTGTATCCACCGACGCGTACACCATGGAGCCGGAGTCCCGTCGCCGATCGGCGCTGCACGCGTGTATGCATCACATAAACGGCGCGACGCGCGGAAGAAGCCCATGGGAAATACGCTCTCCGCGCGCTGCGCGCGAGCGTCCCCCCAGGTCCCGGTCATTTTTCCCCTTTGCCGCTTCCCATTCGTTCGCGCCGGCTCCTCGTTCCTCGTCCCCCGGCTGTGTGCACTTGTGTATGAACCCTCGTCGTGACGGCAAACACATCGGCCCCGAGGCGCGGAGCGGGAGGCAAAAAGGCTTGCGTCGTGAGTAATACTTGAAGGACCGCGATCGGTGCCTCTTGACGCTACAAGATGCGCGGCGGGGTATCGGGAGGGGTGATTGCTGAGGGTGTTTTTGTTTTCTTTCTTCTCCTAAACGATAGCGATGAAAAGGAATCACCGAATTACCAACCAATTGTTATCGTACGTTCCATCCATCCAATGTAAATTAGAGGAAGAAATTTAGTCTAGTCGGGCCAATCAATTGTTTTGGTCTCTCAATGTTGGTTGAGCCAACAAAAGTCTTTTTTTCCGTGATGGAGTAGAATGTCGTGCATGGTGGAGGTATCGCTGATAGGATTTGATTTCTAGGTTCACACTTGTATATGATTGTAAGCGTTTAAGCATTCGTGACTTTTGCACAAACTTTTGTTGTTGAAAAGTAATTGTCGGATAGTGCTAAGACACAATACGCGTATGCAATATTTATAACACGAATTTCAGTAGCTAGAATCGTATTTCAAATACCTGTATAGTGCAACTAAAGAGTCGCTGGACGTGTGGGACATCTTAGTTATTAAATTTAAAGCTCGTCAAATTGATATATATTTCCGCGCCGCTTGGAAGTTTCGACGGCACGAAAAAAAATAGCTCAACCAAACGCAATAATTTACTACAGTCACTTTAGTAGATGATCATGAAACAATCATTTGGTTACCGTATACTATTTAGTACTCCTGTCAGTTCAATAGTTGAATAAAAAAACGGAAAATCCAGCAACCAAAACAGCTCTGAAAAATGCTGGGTTACAGATTAATCGTAACCGAGGGGTAAAGCAGGTCATCCCCCTTCCCTTTCAAATTAATCCCCACTGTCTCTGTCTCCTTCCCTGGCCACTTGTCTCACCATAACAAGTGTCACACGCGAGCTTCGCGACCGAAAGGACCCACACACGTCCAGAAAAGCCGGAATGCCTAAGTTCGTCTCCAAGCGCTCGGCGCATGTTTTATTTAGATCCGAGGCTGGTTCTTACGCTTCCATCCACGCGCTCTGTGTGGATTCTATTTCAGGGCGAGCTTGCGAGCGTAAAAAGGATCCATTGTAGCGTCGCGGAGCCGGAGGAGGGCAGCAAAGGGAGCCAGAGGAGAAAGGAACACATACATTTATGCACAGGTAAATGGACAGTTTCCTCGGCTGTTTACTCGAGCTGGTTAATGCCCACACGTATCCTTTGGCTTGGAACGGAGTATCCCGGGAGCGTGTGTATACTTACTGTACGCTCGTGTGTTCGAAACGGTCGAGTTGGCACCTTGTCGCTCCTCGTTCGCGAACGTTTGTCCAAGACTTGCTTTGGGGGACGTTAAACTTCTTTGATAAGGGATTCCGTAGTAGCCACGGCTAGTGTGTTTTTACGGTGCAGCAGTTTTTGCGCTCCAGGACGGAAATAAATGGTTGTTCTCAGACATGATCCTTGTACGGAAAGCCTTATAATTTTACTGGATCAGAAAGCATGCATTTTGTTACTTTGTTTGTCACCAGAGTTTCTTATGTTTATTTAAGATTATAACTAAATAAATTTGACTTTCAGAAGAAGTTAGTTATAGATAATGTGGCTTCACGATATCGAGACGATACAATATTTAGACAAAATATCGATATCGACCTCAAAAATATCGTCATTTGAAATATCGTCTCGATATCGTCAAGAAGAATATCGTATCGTATCGACGATATTCTAAGAACAATTGAAGTAAATATGTCTCACACATTTCACTTTATAATGTTACGCTTTTTTGTATTCATACATATTATACGTGTGGATGTATAGTTTAGATTGGTAAGTGTTTGTTTTTTAAAGGTTCATGAGTTATTATGACAAATTTTTAAGTCTTCAGTAAATAACTTGAAATATATGATGCAGTTGTAATTATTATCTTGTGAACAATGGAAAAAAAGAAATTCCTGAAATAAGTACACTTATTATATACCCATTATTCAAATAAAAATTTAAAAACTGTATGATCGAAAAATATAAAAATCTATACCGTCAAGATCGATAATGTCGATTTTCTCTCGACAACACTATTATCGATGTCGAGTCGAGAAAATATAGAAGGTCTCGTCTCGAAAAATCGAGACGATATCGAGACGAGACGACACGATATCGAGAAATTATCGTGTATCGTGAAGCCCTAGTAATACGCTCCTGCGTGCCAGATGGTAAACCATCAGCAGATTTCTAGACTCCATAATAATATACGCACCCTCACAAGTACTTTATCTTGATTGGAAAATGATACAGTAAAAATATAATAGAATTACCCAAAATTCTTTTATTACTGTTCAAGTATAAGTATTACTGTACGGTGTATCAAGTTAAAAAAGTAATGAATTAATAACTTGTCTTTGCAATACTTTAAAGCAATTAAAAATTAAACAATGGTTTTAAAAAAAATGTAACTTCCAACCTGTATGTGCGCTTATAAGTATGGTAATATATTTTGCTATCAATACTAATTCCCAAATAAATGTTGGTGCAATCAGGCTTAAAATAAGTATTGTGTGTTTTCTTCGATACTTACTGGAGAGAGACCGTGTCAAAGACGTGCTTTGCTGATGCCGTCACGGAATTCTTTCTGCACTTCTTAAGAGCTGCTCTCATCACTTTTTTTTCGAAAGACTCGTGACTGCTTGGGAGGCATGTGTGCTTTTCGTATACTTCAATGCTTTTCGGGTCTCGGTTTGGTGCTATTCTCAGTTTCCCAGGACATCCCTTTTTTATGCATCCATATCTGAAAGAAAATTCATTAATTGCACGAGATGATTACTTGACCATTACTTTTTTATAAAAATAAAACATTTTTAAGGTTAGTAAAACACTTGATAAGAAAAAAAGACTGAGACATAAAACTAAAAGCAATAAGCAGCTCCCAGCAAGCAGGTAAATCAAATTTTTTCCATGCTCAAAATTAAAACAATTTTATTCAAAGTTGTTGAAAGCTCAAAAAAATCAGTACTAGCAGCTTCTTATACTTATTAGCCAATTACAAAAACTGCCGCCAATTAATTAGCATGAAGCTCCCTCATATACAGTGGACTCGGTTTAATTCGTTGAGTGGGTAATATGGAATCCTCCAATGAGACAGGTTATGTTATCAAAACTGGCCAATAGGAATTAAATGTTTGAATTTCCCGCTCAACGAATTAAACCAAATCCAGTGTACATATATAATGTAGCCCAGTCGGAGAAAATTCCATACCCTCGCCATGGGCTTTACTGTTTTGGAATGTAACAGGGCCCTACCTAAGCCCCGATTACAGCCATGTTACGATTTTCGATCATGCAGCAGTCAAAAATAATAGAGCAGCCTGCGCGGCCTGCGTGTGTGTGAGAGAGACAGAGAGGTACAGCGTACAGCTGCAAACGCGCGTGACAATGATATATATACGAGATGGAAAGAAAGAGAACGATCGTTACTCGAGTAGCAGCTATAGAGTATACAGCAGTATAATGTATCTATACCTTTGTACAGATCTGTCGAAAGAGCACTGAGCAGAGATAAAATAGTGGGGCAACTACTTAGTACTTTATCGTATACAAAGATCCGCACAAGAGAGAATGGAAGAAAGCCTGCAGGTGTTATTGTATTGGGATCCCAACACGCCACGTGACTACACCGTCAAAACCGTGTTTTTTCCTCATTTTCTCCCTTAATCAGCTGTATACATGTGCGGAACATATATTTTTTTTTTTTATAGCGGTAAGGAGGAGATCTTCTAAAGACGCCACTACTTACGTGCACACATGGCTACCGTAGAAGTAGTGTCGGATTCACCCTGGCTTATAGTGTAATAACACTACGTGATGCTAATCATCACAGGCGCCTACCGACTAAAACCATCCTCCCCAAGAGAGAGCAAGTTCGATGACCGCGATCATGAGACCAAGGGAGGAATCTGGTTGGTACTCTACGCATCAGGGCGAAATTCGGACTATTGAGGTGTTAAAGCAGCTTCAAGGGACGACAGGAGAGAGAGAGAAACACATTCTGGTCAGGCATCAGACTTATGAGAGAAGAGAATTCACTCATAGATCTTCAGCCCAACCGCGCCGATAGTTGCACACGGAAAGAAATTTTGAAGTAGGGGACCTCAATTTTTTTGTGCGGTCAGATCATAGACATATACAATAGACCGCGCAGACCAGTCAAGTCGCTGGGGTCAAGATAGGGGAATTGCGAGGATCTCTTTCTCTTTCTAACATCATGCTGACTCTCTCACTGAAGGGAGGGCGGCAGAGGTGAGTGGGGATGAGGTAATAGTATACCTATATCT
>JAPYYV010022524.1:1104-21531 GCA_030522625.1 Copidosoma aretas
GATCCTTGAAAATGACTGGCCGTGGCAAGGGTGGAAAAGGTTTAGGAAAGGGAGGAGCCAAGCGCCACCGCAAGGTTTTGCGCGACAACATCCAGGGCACCACGAAACCTGCTATTCGCCGCCTGGCTCGTCGTGGCGGAGTCAAGCGAATCTCCGGCCTCATCTACGAGGAAACCCGTGGCGTCCTGAAAGTCTTCCTCGAAAACGTTATCCGCGACGCCGTGACCTACACCGAACACGCTAAAAGGAAAACCGTGACCGCTATGGACGTGGTTTACGCTCTTAAGAGGCAAGGACGTGCTCTGTACGGTTTCGGCGGATAAACGCGCCAGAGATTAACAAAAACAATCGGCCCTTTTCAGATCGGCCCTTTTCAGGGCCACCAGATATCTTACGAAGGATGCTTACTACCAAAGTTACTTGGTCAATATTGTATACTCAGTAAAATTTCGATTCGTTCCGGACCCTTTTCTGGAACCACGTCCCGACGTGCTGCTTCTATTTTTCACGGAGGTTCAAATTTGAAACCCCGTGTACGATCGGTACGGTCGTATATCTCAAAGCAGTGTTGATAATTTTTGTTTGAAAAAAATGTAAATAGCGAATAAAACTACGGGTGCCAGTTGTAAGTGTAATCAATGAACTCTCCCAGAGTCATGTAAATAGGTATACATACCCATCCTTTCACGTTCCTATAGCTATTTATGCACCTAGTGAGCAAGGTTAAGATCACGAGAATAAATGCCCGAGGCGAAGCCGAGGGTGGTCAACGTGAAATCTAATGCATTTCTTAACCTCCGAACGTGGTGCGTATACT
This sequence comes from Copidosoma aretas, assembly GCA_030522625.1. Taxonomy (NCBI): domain Eukaryota; kingdom Metazoa; phylum Arthropoda; class Insecta; order Hymenoptera; family Encyrtidae; genus Copidosoma; species Copidosoma aretas. The sequence continues at coordinate 1,922 of JAPYYV010022524.1, forward strand.
ATTTTTCTGCATACTCTCGCCGAAAGAGCTGATTATCTGTTTTGGAGCAGGCAGATATGAAGCACTTTCGGCGGGGGTATGCAGAAAAATATCGGACTTGATTAATGAATGCATCTTTTGTGCATCCACCGGCAATCGATTCATTCCCAATTATTCGTAAAATTATCTTAGTTTTCTTTGCCTCAGCCACCTCTGCCATACAAACAGTTGCCACGCCCGAGTTTTTATGAGAATTAAAGGAACGAATCAATTACATGTGGGGCTACGTTCTTAGCTAAATTCTAGAACTCCCATATTGTTTTTACAAAATATTAGGTAAAATACTGATACATCATCAAAAACACCATAATCTTGATTCCTGATAGCCAACACTTGATCATTCGTTCTGTATCTGGATATGTACGCCGTAAAAACAGTTATTAACATTCCAATTTCGGGCAGTGGGCATAATTTGACACAAACTTTCATTATATTTTTCGAGAAGCCAAAACTTCTGAAGGGAGGGTGATTTAAAAGTAAACTCAGTGTTGGGACTGAAATCGTTTAATCATATTTTTAAGTCTTTGTACAGAAAACATAAAACGAACTTAAATCATTGCAAATCACCGTCATATATTTAGCTTTTGGATGTGTAGTGATAGTGCTACTAATATACGTTTGATAATTTCTAGATTTACTTGTTTTTGTCTCTTTTTTTTGGCATTCTCCAACGTATACTAAGAGAATGCACGTATAACCATCATCGTTCTAATCAGCTTATTATTTTTATCATCATCATCATCATCATCGCTTTTTCGCCGCAGCTTTCGCATCCAGCGACATGCTTATAATATCCAAAGACACGCGCGCGTACATTATTACAGAAAACAACGGTCTTACACGGTCACAAGAACAATTTTATACTTTATCTTCTGCTTGATCATTCTCTCCTTAAAACTCGACAAATACCGCTTGTCAGAATAGAACATCATTTTTGTAGCATTATTGGTAATCGTCATTAAAAGTGGAATTTCACTTTTTTCGGAGACTTGAAATCTTTTTTTTGTAACATTTCTTCTTTACTTTATATCAGATAATCGTGATTTTCGATTGGACGATTCACAAGAGCTCTGCGATATTTGTTTGCTAGAGTTTTTATTATGACAAAAAACAGGGTAAAAATTAAAATAATACATTTTTTTAAATTCTGTTCAAGCAAATTTGCTGAACCTAATAATATTTATACAGTAATATTTATCGACTATATTCTGTTTCTTACGTCTATAAAATATTTCTTTTATGTATATACAAAAAATTAAAGGGACAGAAATGTAAAATGTTGTTTTAATCATAAAAAATAATAATTTAAAAAGGACAAGAGAATCAGCGTTGCGTACGCGCGAGTGTCGTATTACAATTAAAAAAAAAAAAGAACACTGTGTTACTCATCTCTTAACGTATTAACAAAAAATACGGACAATTAACTAGTAAAAATAGTAAAAATAAGAACGCCAATATCTTTATTTATTTAGCTGTTTCGACCTGTTACATTGATTGACAAAACATTCGTCACAGTAAAAAAAACGGTGCAATAACATTTTTACATCAAATTTAGAACAGAAATTTTTTATCTTATTAGCGTGCCAATATTTGTAATACTTGATGTCTTAAAAACTTGGCTTTTAAGCTATTATTATATTAAATTCATAAAGTGAATGAAAATGAACAGTCATTGGCACTAAGGAACTGGCAACAAAATAATCAGGTCGATTAAATATTACAATTTAAAAAATTCATAAAAATAATATGTATTATTAAAAGTAATAGTAATACAAAAAAAAAGAAGTCGTTTATTCGGCACTTCAAGCATTCATAATATAACTCATCACATGCGCGCAACTCGTGGAAACGCACATTAATACCTTTACAGAAAAATAATCACTTTCCTAAAGAGAGAGATAGTGATGACCAACAACACAACCTCACGAAGTAAATACGCGTTCGCAAGGATAGGGAATCTGTGGTGGGGCTTTTTTGCCTGGAATATTGTTCGACTTTAATTTTCCCTTTGTCTTGACACAAATATATTATGTATGTCTATATAAGTGTATGTATATAATAGCCACCGCGGGGAGCGGTGAGAGCAGTCAGGAACATGTTTATCCATTGATCGGCCCCAAGTTTAACATTTATAGTTAATTTGCGTCCTTATATTCCATTTAATAATTATTCTTGTATCGTTATGCAAAGTATCATTTTTTTCTTTCTTCATGTATGTCATTGTATTTCTTGATAGCCCAAATAAAATATTAATTTCAAGAGATTTTGTGAAATAAAGATATTTGTTTGATGGCAACAATGAATGGATCTAAAATCCCAAACAAACGTATTTCTTCAATATTATTGAAATCAATATTCATTTAAGAACAATATTTTTATTGTTTGATCCTTTGCGCATTACTATATTTTTCAATTATATAGACGGATGCCTGCGTCCACACCGAGACTACAATTGTTATGTTTTTTATATTCCTTATTTTTTATCTCCATTAGATTCGCATTCCTAACTACTTCGCTCAAGAACGCACGATACAAACAAATTGTGTGTCGCTAGAGGTTTCGATTTTTCCCTCATCCATCATTTTCAAAAGATGTATAAAGAGTTTCACGTGCCTGGCCCGCTTTTCCTATTTACATGGAATTTTCAACGCTTCTCGCTTTTAGTTTTGCTTAACAAAGTAACAAAACTCTTTATAGAAACTCTCTCTCTTTCTTTGATCTCATCTTTTTTGCGCATCTGCTTACTCGTGCGAACTAAAAATTGTAACCACACCTCGATTGTGCCTCTCGTATCGAATGGCGCAACCCAAGAACAAAATCGATATCAACGAAAAATAATTGTTTTGACTAAAGTTTATTCATGCTTATCCTCTACCCTTTCCCTATCTATCTCTCTCTCTCTCAACTTTATCCTCTCTCCACCTCTAATCTTATTATTTCCCTTCTCTCTTTCCGTTTCTCTGATTCAACCAAAAGAAAACATTAAAAACTAAAAAACACTTCTCTTGTACTGTTCGTACCTCGTTCGAGAAAAGTCGACAGAGTTATTCATTTTTCAAATAACGCGCTTCACTCGTTCAACGATGCATTTCAGTCCAGGGCACGAGTTTTGATTGCGTTCTCGTTAAAAAGAAAAAATCAATCCCCACCTCTGCTACTTCTTTTCTCTTTCTCTATGTACATACCAAATAAGACTTGATTTGTTTTATATATCTCAGTCGACGACGACATCAATCTTATCATTATTATTTTTCTTTCAATAATTATTGTTATTATTATTATTCATCATCTTGCATCAATCGTCGATAGTCCGATGCATGTGGATTTTTTCCTTCATTATTCATCTTCAATTACAATCTTCAGTGTCTCAGTATATTATCGCGCTGTTTGTTTCATGTCCTTACTTGACCGTTGAAAAGTTTTGCTGTGGATTCTGATTTGAAGGTACCCAATTATGGAAAACGTCCCTATAAAGCACAAAAACCATCAAAATTCGTCATCAAAAACCGAAAACGAGGTTCAATTCATTATCTCAAAAAAAAAAGAAAAAACAAAAAAAATTCACACCTGCAATGGCTAACGACGCACTCATTGCTGCAGTACTCGTCCTCCCACTCAGTATTGGAGATGGCGGGATTCGGGCATCCGTGGCGAATACAGATATTAGCCGACTGCTGCTGTTGTTGCTGCTGCTGTTGAGCCATCGTCGCAGCGGCTACAGCGGCTGCCTGCGAATTGGTAACGGGAGGTGGACTCGAGAGCGAGTCGTTGCCTCGCGGTGGGCTCATGTGCATCATCTGCTGCTGCTGCTGTTGCTGCTGGACCGACACCTGCTGCTGTGGCACCTATACGAAAATAAAACAATCGAATAAGTTATTGGGCGTTAGATGTGACTTGAGATTTTTTTTTGTGTATCAATGACTTAAGTTTGAGTGTTCGAAAGCTTCTCGATTATTGAAAACTCATGGTCAAATGTTGCACGAATAACTAGTGAAAATTAATTATAACGCGCATCATTTGTCTTGAAAGAAAACTCATGATAGATACTCAACGAAGGGATAGGAAAAGATTTCTCTAAATTTCGCTACCTACCGAGGAACCTTTTATCAGAAAATTTTAGCGTCAGAATCACGACGAGCTCTCCCCCGTCACCCCCGTGTATAATTAGCGCACGAAATTAAAAATCTTTGTTTGATGAAAAAAAAAGTGGTAAAAACGACCCGCGAGTACGGAAATTTCTTAAGAAAGCACGCATCGGATAAATAAACAGAAGAGAAGAGCGCATAATTGGTGAGATATGGGGTGCTTGCACTTGATAATGTTTGAGCAAATCGCGCATTTATAATATTCGAAAAAGGAGAAAAATAACGTAAATAAACGAGCGCTGGGCTGGGCGTTTATCATTAATGTGATTTGTAGGAAAAAGCGAACTGTGGCGCTAAACACAGAAGAACGTCGCAGGTATTGAAAATAATATTCACCCATTCAAAATTATAGTACGTCTGGATAAACATGTAACACACATATGCATACATTCAAATCGAGTTGAAACTGATTTTCGGCGCGAAAGACAATTTAAGGAAAGTTATTTTCCGAGGAACACAAAGCTTTCCCTGGGATACTATTCAATCGAATTCCTGCACCAATGCACATAACTTTCGTTTGACAAGCAAGATGGTCTTTTTCAATGTTCTCTTTGCCCGTTTACGTAATGCCCTTCGATCGGTCGAGAAGTAGTATTTGATTTTCCACAATTACGCAAAACAACTTCAAGCGTGTTAATGGTCCATTAAAAAAAATCCGGCATTGATAAGCCACATTATGTGCGCTCTGTGATATGCAGCCCTCCCTTGACCAATCGGAAGCCCTGTACTTCTGTAAGTATAGTATACTGAAACTGGTAGTGCCCGATAGCCCGATGGTTCTGGGTTTTAATAGTGACTCAGACGCCGATGTTGTACCACGGCCGTATTTATATATGTCGACGCAATGGTCTGCTTTAGTGATTTTAAGTCGCGTGAAACTTTACGTTACATTGAGTATGTATGCATCACTACTAAGTATCGTCTAGATATTAGATCTAGCGATCAAAAGTTCAAGGCCTTTCTCCCCAAAAATCGTAACTCAACTGTTCTATAGAGGTCGAAACCAAAAACTTTTTCACCCATCCCCGCACGACTATTGTGAGGCGTGATGATTTAAAAGAACAACAAATCGTCACAAAAAAAAAATAACGCGTTCTTCAAAGCGACTGCAGAATAGTAATTGCTCCGAAAAGCACCCGCATGCTCCCCCGTGCCCACAGGCTTCGGCCTCGGCTTCGGCCGTTGAAGTTCAAAATCCTAACCCAAAAAGTACACACGCAAGTACATACAACGAATGGCAAAGCAACAGACCTTGAAAACCGACATTTATCGTCTTCGCTTATACGGCGCACGCGAGAAAAAAAAACCAACAATACTTTATCACAAAAATACACTAGACATAAGCTTGTGGAGTAATGAACGTTAATGATTTGAACAAGCCTGCAGGTACATATGTATATCGAAAAGGAACGCTCTTGTGCGCGTTGCGGACGCGAGAGCGTGCAGAGCGAAGAGAATAAAGGAGAGCGAGGTACAGGAAGCGGGGCAGATGGACGACGACGACGACGACGACGACGAAGGACGAAGACGCGCGCGTGCGCGCACAGTCGACATCAGAGAGCTCTGTAAGGTTGCCCCTCTTTATATATAATATATACCCTCTACCCTATAAGCTATACACTCTAAATTTCTGTACTCCATACTCCACGAAGAAGACGAGGAAGAAGAAGAGGGTTCACTGACCTGCTGCATGTACTGCTGCTGTGAAACTGGCGGCTGCATGTGCTGCTGCGTCATGTGAGAAGGTGGTGCCATCGGGTTGCCCATCAGACTCTGAAAAATTTAAATGCTTGTTAGAAAGAAAAATGTATTTCGAGTCATTCGTATACTTGTGAATGAAAACCCGCATGTATTCCTGTCGTTTAAAGAAGAAGAAGAAGAAGCGAGGCAGAGGTGTTTTTTTCACTGAGCATCGTGAAAATGTATATATGAATACAAGTCCCCTTTACGAAACAGTCATAATAATGATAAGCCGAACATAGGGGGTAAACTGAAAGGTGATTTATTTGTTTGCAAGTAAGTGCACAGTAAAATTCGCTGTTCGGTTATAGATTACGCTTAAGCATTGGATTTTCATCGACTGCGCTCGCTTCTACAACTTAAACGCATCCGATTGTTCAAGAGGTTTCGCGAGGCAGAACGAAAAGATGCAAGCTCGTGAACGTTAGCATGTCGCGAAACGCGACGTCCGTGGACACGCTGTGAACAATAATAAATAAATTTGTTCGGAACTTGAGAAAAAAAAAAAAAAAAAAGAGAGGGGGAAGACAAATGTATGTTAAAGCGTGGTTTACACAAGTATGCAGCAGGATACTTCCCTCCACACCCCCCAAAATGATCTCGGATTGCGAAACATTGTGCAAGAGATGTCTGAAGTTACGAGCTATTCAGCATTAGGAGACTTCCCTACACACTCCGAAAGATTATATCTTTCTTTCTTCGTGAGGTACTGCAATTTTTCTTTTCGCTGAAATATAAATTTACCTACTGTATTCGTTTCCAATTGCAAGAGCATTGAGATATTTGGTCTTTCTACGATTCCATACTTATAATTATAATATCTATACGTTCAAAATCAGACATGTATTTGCTGTACGAGTATTATGTACTACACGAGAAATCGAAGCAAGTTCTTTTTTTAATTTTTAACTTTGTGACTCTGCGTTTTCTTTGTGCTTGTCATTGAAGCAAGAAGCCTTTATAAAAGTATGAAGGTTTTCCGTGGCGATGACTCGCCAGTTTCATTGAAACTTACATTTAATACGAAAATTCAATAGAAGATTGACGGGAATGGCAGTAGCTTTTTATCGCCCGACTGCACGAAAAACAACGTTCATTACTCACGTTGAAAAATTTATGTTCGTATCAATAGGAGAATAAACGAGGTTTCATTCATTCATATAACAATGATGAAGTTTCCATCTGGAGCTTAAAGTTTCGTAATATGGTATTCATGAATTAGCGATTGTTGGACGCCCTTGCGAAATTAAATTGGTTCGACGAAGATGATGGCGAAGTATTTGCATGAATTTTGATCGATATTTAATTAAGCTTGATGAAAATTGAATCAAGGACGATTTAATCACACAAGTCCATTAAACTTTAATTAACGCTTCAAAATAGTTCGGGCGCCCATCAGCCCCGAACAGCTCGACACGCCAAATTAATCGACCGATTCGGAATTGATGACCTCCCCCCCCCTACTCTCCTGTATAGTATGCGTTTTCCCAAAAAAAGTATCCTTGGAATTTCATTTATTCCTTCGAAAAAATAACTCGGAACTTTTACTCGCGTCCGTACGCGTCAATCGAATTACGCTGTACTGACGATGTACGTATACGACATGAAAGTTTTGCTGCTCGTATATTACGTACGCGTTAGTCAGACAACAAAAACAACAACAGCATTAGATGGGTATAGTTAGTTGGATAAAGTTCTCCGTAAATTACTATTTACACGCGCTAATTGGCAATTCAATCCGGACCATATATCCATATATACGCACCTACAATATATTTCCTAGTAAAACAAGTACTGCAATTTACACGCATCCAGTGGAAGACGCTCCCTCGCGCCTGCATGCGCTCATCAGTCGCTAATTTACGCGAGCTTTGGAAATTAATAGTCTGCAAATTTTATTCCCAATTACACGGAGATCGAGAGAAATAGCGCTCGCCCTGTATCATCCGGGCTCTAATACCTGCCATCACAGAGAGAGGGTGATCGGTTCATCCCCCCGCGCTCGGTAGATATTTATTACCTATACGGCATACTAATTATACGCGCACCCCCTGTTTCGATCGTCGTCGCAAGTACCGACCGTTGAAGAAAAAAAAACACCGCGTCGCTGACAAGCAGTAATAACCCGTCAATTACCTCTAACTCGCAAAATTGAAGTTCATTATATATACACGTACAAACACGCATAATGTACGAGCGGTGAGTAACAGCGCGACGATCGTGGCGACGTCCGCTTGGTGCACAAACACCGTGATGAGACGCCAAACTTCCCTGGACATTCATGATACCCCAATCGCGCATAAACTCTTGTAAAAACTTGCAAAAACGGGGGAGAGGGAAAAATCATCCGTTACCGCCCCGGAAGTTTTCCCCCCCCCCCGCACCCCCGCGCGACACTCTCTGCACCACTCGTTCCTCTTCCGCTCCTTTACGATCCCGACCGCACGTACCTGCTGATGCTGACCGGGCTGCATGTGCGAGCTGGGCGACAGGTGCGGCGACCTCTTGGCGACCATTTGCTGCTGCTGCTGCTGCTGGGGCGAGGGCGGCTGGGGACTGTAGACCTGCTGGGCGCCGGGGTGATAGCCCGAGACGACCGGGCTCGTCGCCGGCGCTCCGTAGCCGTAGCCGGCGTACTGGGCCTGCTGCTGGGCCGCCGCCGCCGCCGCCGCCGCCGCAGCGGCCTGTTGTTGCTGCTGTTGTTTTTGGTGCTGGGCCGCCGCCGCTGCCGCCTGTTGCTGCTGTTGCTGCTGGTGCGCCGCTGCTGCTGCGGCGGCCTGCTGCTGCTGGTGGACTTGCTGTTGCTGCTGCACCTGCTCGTCGTGGCCCTTTTGCACGAGACTGGCTCGGTAGGCCGCCAGAGCCTTCAAGTACTCCTTCTTCGCGGCCTCGGTCTTCTTCTTGTAAACCTGCGGACATCGAGAGAGGGTCAATGTCGTTAGTTCGATCGTCGATCAAAGGTGTGCAGCCGTTGGCGTGAGTGGGATATCAGTTGGAAATTCGTGTAGAAACTGGCGATTCGAGCAGACGGACTCGTGATTCACAGGTCGTTGGAAAGAAATGTGGATTCGTAAGTACTCGACGGGGTGAACATTTGGGAAATATGCAGGCTGAATCATCGGAAAATACCTATACCGAGAGGGTGCGTGATGTTTTTATTGTAGCGAAAGCACGATGGCACTGCGTTTAAAATTTTGGGTGACGTCAGACACCCCCCCCCCCCTCTTTCTAACTTTATTAGTTTTTTTGTTCGAGTTGAGGTAACAAAAACGCGTGACTAATGCATTTTGATCAAATCCAATCGTCCCGACGGACTTGATAAAATGAAACGCAGTCAAGCCCAAAATCCCTTGGAACAAAATTAAGCAGATGATGAACCCTTGTGGAGAGACCAACGAAAACATTTTTCATCTTACGGTAATTGATGTCGCCTTCAACAGAAGACGCGCGCAATTCATGAAGAATATCTTAATGATGATGATGATGACGCTATTTGAAACAAGGCTCCGCGCGAGGCTCTAGATAATTCATAACCGAAATCCTCGAGATTTCAGCCCAGGAAGTGAAGTTTCGCATAACTTGAGATTTGAATACGTCATTTGCGCGCCAGCGAGCGTTAATTCCTCCGGTGCGCACGAGCACCTGACACAGGTGTACTTATAGCATATAATGAGCTTATTTGGTTAACGAGTGGAAGAGTGAAAAATGCCGAGGAAGTTATTCACTCCGTTCTTACGCTTTGATAGTAATAATATTGACGTCGATGAAAGTTTCGGAGACTTGATCATGTCAAACACGCCAAAGTCGGGCAAATTGTAATCAACGCGAAAGGTATATGCGCAAAAGTCCTTAACTTGTTTGGGACTAATGAGGAACAAGGTTCTACGGGCGCTTCTGTACAGGCAAGAAATTAGTTTTGCTCGTTGCTGTTGGGCGCGAGCAAAGAGGTTGAAAAAAAAAAAACAAAAAAAAAAACTCTCAAACCACCCCAATCCTGCAACACGGAAAATACGTGCACACGCATCGCGGTGCAAAATTTGTTTCACACCGACCTCGTATACGTGGAACATTAGCCCTGCACGCGAAAGCCGTCACATGCGTTTGAAAGTAACCCATAAACTCGTCGCATTACCCGCAAAAAAAAGGGCAGAGAAAAGACGACAGGCTCCACCGAGAAGCACAGGAATAGACTCACAGGGCGCATCGCCTCTCCCTGCAGCCTCCTCCTCTCCAACGCCGAGTCTCCTCTACAGAGCTCGCGCGCGCAAACATGTTTTCGAGCCCCGGCCAGCGTCGTCCCTCCCCCGCGGCATTATACGCGCGCCCCATCACGATCGCCGTATTGCCCCGCACGGCCGACGATAATTTCATTCGAGCGACGTGCTCTGCTCGCACGAGCGGATCTATATACGCGTACTTACCAGGCCGTGGGCGACTTTTATGGTCAGCACTTGTAACGCGACCCCCACAGAGCTCCCGGGCCCGGGGAGAACACGTTGATGGAGAAAGGGCGAGTACGCGGCGCGGAGGAATCGGGAGAGCAGCGGCCCCGTGTTTTTTCGTACTACTCGTCGAAACTGATCGGAAGCAACGAGAACAATGTCTCCATTGACGATGCTGCGCGTGGTTTAATAGGATGCGTACTCGCGTGCAACTATAAAAATGGAGCTGCAGTGTGTGTGTGTGGGTATTGTGTGTATTCACAATAGGCGCGAACAATTGGTTTTTACCCACTGCAATTAGGTGTGCGTCGTGTTTTTTTTTTTTTTATTTTCTTTTTCATGGTACTGTGCACGGACGGAGAAAAATGTTGTTGTTGTCGTCGTTTGGATGAAAATGTACGACAAACGACCCTCGTTCGTCCTGCCGTGAGAGTAACATGCACCAGTGGTTCAATGGGGTTTTAATTAAAAGCGCAAAGTATAATCATAATGATTACAACAATAACAATATCATCATGCAACGGCCGGTATCTAATGCTGAGATTCTCTTTGTATCGCCAGAGAGAAGGGGGGGCACGCGCACGGTGCGTCGCTTTTAATTAAAAGTATAATGCACGAATCAACTGTCCTGCATTATTCGGCGTGACGTTTTCATTACTGCGCTCCACGTGCCGGTCGCGCGATGGCGAAAAACGCGTCGAGCTTTGCGCGATTTCGGGGCTCGTCCGTCCGAGGAGCGAGTTACATTAATGTTACCGAGAACAATCGCGATTAATTTTGGCTCTCGCGCGATTCCAGAAAACACGGGACAGCCGACGCGATCGGGCCCGGCTCTTCTCTGGGGAACAGAGCCAGGAGGCCGTGAAATTGCGAAAGAGCTCGTCCGCGATCGGACGTGCAATGTACGTCGTCTCCTCTTTTTTTTCTTTTTTTTTTTTTGGAGCATTGAAACTGGGTTGAATGTACGTTTCCGAGTTTTTCTAGGATTCGCGTCGGTGTGCCTACCGATAAAACCAACATCTACGACAGAGGGAAAGCCGGCTGCGAATCTCACTTTCTCGAAAAACGCTCTCTCTCCAACTTGGAATTGTTATTCATCGTCCCTTCTTCGCCTCCTCCGCGATTAATCACCACCAACTGCCTCTTTACTTTCGCGCGGCGCGTCAACGTCGACTTTTCACTTTTATAATGACGGATTAGCGCGTAAGACGCCGTTTTGGCAGTGGGGATTATGTAAAAATCGTCGGGTGAAAAAAAAATCCAACGCGTGCCTCTGCGATCGCGCGAGGGGAACGAGCATCAAAGTAAGTGCTTTCGCGAGCGGCGGAGGAAGCAAAAACGACGAAGAAGAATTATGGCGGGGAAAACGATCGATTGAGCAATGACACGGGCTTTGGGAGTGCGATTTAAATTACAAATGGTGCTTTTAATTATATACTTGCGAGCAGCGTATATTATGTATGTGTAATCGCACGTAAGAGGGGAAGAAAGGAACGGGTACATAGAAACGCCGAGGACGCGAGCGTGCGGAGAGAGGGAGGAAGGAAGGAATGCGAAGCTTTGCGCCATTACTGCTGCTGAAATAATTATAAATTGTTCGCGCAAATTACGACGAATGGGCTAATCGCGAGTGGAAGCAGGGGAGAGACAGTAGTGGGCGGGAGACAGAGATAATTATTTAAAATTGGACGCGTTCGCGAAGCGTTTCCAGCGGAAAGAGACTTTACGAGGGTCGAGCGCGCTCGGGGCTGTTTTTTAATTTCTAGTTTGGGTGTAGGTTGTAGTTGCCTGGCTGAGAATTTTGAAAAGCGCACAGCGGGATGAACAATTTTTCCGGCAAGGAATTTCGATGCAAGAGAAAAGTCGGCCTCGAAGTTGGCTGTATAAAACAGCGCTTAATTAAGGGCTAGAGCCTTTTTAATTACAAGTATCGAAAGTGCTGCCCAAGGGGTTCGCGATTCCTTCTATATAGTTGAGAAAAAAGTAGGGGGGGGGGGGGGGATACATTTCAAAAAGATTAATATTCTTCGTAATAATATTATCGATTTTTTACGGAAATGGCGAAACGTACGAGTACTAAGAAAAACGAAAAAAAAAAGGAGGGAGACGCGTGTTGCGTCCAGTGCGCCAACTACATTTATTATCGACACGTGACAAACACGAAAAAGGATGAAAAAGTAAGCACCTGTCGCGATGATTTATCGTTGCCACGAGGCGGGGCAGTGCGAAAAGAAGGGAAACAGGGGCTGCGGGGTGATACAGCGCGTATGCAGCTCGAGAGGAGGGAAATCTCGAGAGGTGAAAGTCCAAGTAGTGGTGTACTGCATGTATATTGCATAGCGCGTAAGCAAGATTATAAAAATCGAGGGCTTCTTCTCGGCCGTATTATACACTTATTGTACGCTTCCACCAGATGTTTTGCACACATGCATACCCAAATATCACGCGCATTCGTGTATGGGGAACAGATGGGCCTCGGACGCGCGCGCATCGTCGCGCGACGGAAAATTTTTATGTTTTTACGAGCGCCGGGGGAGAAGGAGGGTGTGTATTTATATATGTTATGTACGCCGTTTTCATCACGCGACGCGCGAGACACGATGCGAGCAGATTGTCGCAGCTGCTACTTACACTTACTGGCGATGGTGCAGATGTATTTTTGTAATCGCTCGCTATAATCGCTATTTATTTATTACTTGTTCTCTTGTGCGATGGATATATTACACGCAAGCATACGTTAATTTATATTTTTCCTTCTACATGTATAACGGCACCGTACCAGAAATAAGCAACATCACATACATTTTAAATTAAGTACTACAAAAATTAAAGCTAAAGAAAAACAAAAGAATTGAGCAATTAACACACATTATAATATGTACCGCGAGTATACAACTTAATCAAGGTCCATCAGATTAAAAGTTAGGAAAACGCGAAAACATCTTTGGTGCTCTGATAAATATGCACGACCCGCAGCTGTCATGGCCATCACCCCTGCCCGCTCGTCTCACTTATAAATAACTTAATTGAGCATAGAGGACACTATATAAAAACCAGGAGTGATGGAGTACCACTTGAAAATAGTCCGTTGAATACACGGGATCATTGCTGTTTGAAAAATAATATGCCCAGTGGTAAAATGTACGGAAATTCCCGAGTGCCAGTCTACAGTGGTCGAATCAACGATGACGCAGCGCTCACTTACAGTGTTTCAAATTTCGACATTTTCCACCGTCGATTACCCTTCGATCGCGTGGCCGTATTTTACCCTCGTTCTGTTCGAAAAATCTCTCGCGCGACTTATTCGGATCCAATAACCGATCGGTCTAATAACGCACCCCCCCCCCCCTGCCGCACCTTGATGGCAGCTGTAGAGTGCGCAGCGAGACCATCAGCGACGCGGGGCAAGGTAGCCTCCGATAAGCCCGGGCTATTTGCATAATATAACGCACTACTGTCCGGCGCCGATAAGCAGACGTGCACATTGGTACGTTATGCGTATTACGCGTAAACGTATATGTGCAGTTCCTGTGCCCGCCCCCCCCCCCCCCCTCGCTGGCTACAATGTTCGGCTTCAATGAATATGGATGTACGCGTATACCCAGGTGGATCATGAACGACGAGGGTGGAAGGTTTTTCGGGGCAGATCGATGACCGGTTGCCCGCTGGATCGCGGGGAGAATGTCGCTTCTCCTCCCGATCGATCACCCGGATCATTCGGGCCGGAGGTTCTGTCTTCGAATTGAAAAACAATCTCCGATGATGATTGCAACGTCAACTACACTTGTACACAGAGCGCGAGAAAAAGACGCTGAGCCGCTGTAGAAGCGAGACCCTCTGTCGATCTCGATGTCAAGAGCAGCGAGATAAGTATCGAGCGGTTCTCGACTTCACTCGACCGAAAATGATCTTCCATTCCCATTCGCAGAAACGCCATCGGGCCGTACGGCAAAAGTATACGTATAGCGGGCGAGACGTTATTACAGAGCGAGGTACCTATGCTCGGAGTTATCTCGTGAAATATCTGCCGAACGAACGAAATTTAATTAAAACATTTTCCTCAATCTTCCCCGAGATAAATCAGATTTATTATATTCCGCGTCGTCTTATCTTTTCCCACCCCCCCCCCCCCTTACTCCACGGGTTTGGCCACTACAGTATTACACAGTAGTGGTGGTGGTGGTGCTGTTGCAGTTTCCTTTCAATGTTCTCGAATAAATCTCGTTATTCGCAAGGGATGCTCATTCTCTCTCGCTCTGATTAATTACTGTATACCCGGTCACGTCGGCCTGCTGCGCGTCGACGCTGCAGGACTTTGTTATTCATAAAAAATGCACACGTATATCATAGACACGTCCTTTCTACCTTCCTCCTCGCGTTTATTTTAAAATACGTACCTTTAATTAGATGCTTATCCCGACTGACGCGGATACAGTATATTAATACGGTGAAATAATGTAAGCGCCCGCTATACTGAGCAGCATTACTTTTAATGAAAGATTCAAATGTGAAAGTATGCATAGGCTTTTTAATCGGAAAGCCGTATAGAGACCAGCGCGCGGCGATATAATCTCTCTCTCTCTCTCGCTTCCACGTTATGAAACTCTATTAAAATGGATAATCCAAAGAGAACTGCGGGATGAAAGAAAAGGGGATCTGACATGAACGAGCCATTGAAAACGGCGAGAAAAGCCATGCATGTTTATTACATCGCGGACGAAATTTTTTCAATGGCACATAGTATAGAGTACGGCGTACGAAAATATAATTTTCGAGCCACCGACGTTGTACTCTAACGACCTTTGAATATCGAGTGCAGCTGCGCGCGTATATCTGTGCGGTATTCAACGCCGGGAGAAGGGGGTAAATATCAGGGAAGAAAAAAAAAAAAAAATACCACCGAGCGATTACAAATGTCCAAGCATACTCACATCCTTGTGTTCCGTATCGAGGGCGTCCCACATCGAGGCGACGATTTTCGAAACTTCGCCGAAGCTGGCGTTCGAGTTTTGACTTTTGATGGCTGCCTGCGTGTCCCTGAAGAAGAGCGCGTACGCTGATACTGGCCTGAAATTTGTGAGAACGTGAGTACATGGATACAAGTGTATCCTCTGTGTTAGTTTGTGCGGGGAACGTGTCTGAGAAAGTGTATGTACTCTGGCTAGTGAATTTTTGTTTTTTCGCTCGCGTGGATATCTTTTTTCACTCCCAACTAGCGCAACGCCCGATTGTTCACAACGAGCGCGTGACGTTTTTTCAACGTCCAGGATTCCACTGAGTGGCAAAAAAGTTGCACCCGAACGCGAGTAGCTTTTTTATTCTTCCATCCAGCGGGTAGAGCCGGGCTGCTCTCTCGATCGACGCTCGATGATTTAATCAAGTCAATTAGGAAAAAGTTATTTTTGCGAATCTAAACATAATTGAGCTCTCCACCGCCCCTCGACGGGGCGCGGAAAATATCGTTATAACTTGAGGGGGGGGGGGAAAAAAACTCGTTCATCAAGGCAACAACTTTGAATGTCACAAATTGAAAAGTTCCCGGTTTTTTTTTCCTCTTCCACTTCCCGTTGCCCTTTCACGTGCATACCACTCACGGGAAATCGGGAGACGGAAAAAAAAAAGGAGCGAGGGGCGAAAAGAGAGAAGTATTAATAAGTGCGCACTAATTATATTTGCAAGGAGCCTTGATTCGAGTCAAAGAAAGAAATGGAATCGCGCGCGGGAGGGGGGGAGGGTTTTTTTTACAACTTTTTCCTCGACTTTTTCTTCGTTAATTCCCTCTTTCGCCAACGCGACGCGTGCGCCTCTCGCGTTATTTTCCACCTCGAAATCGGGGCAGAACAACTTGTATCAATCGACTTTTCTGCCCGCGCAGAATGATACAGGGTCAATGGGAAAAACCGCTATGCCAACCCAAGATTTCACCGCGAGGATCGCGGAACGCGAGGTATCCCGCCGTAACAACTGTTACATGCAAAAGTACAGCGGCAACGGCGCGGTTTACGAGGCGCTAACAAGAAAACGGACGGGCGCAAGAAGAGGAGTCGATTCCAAAAGTCCCGCGAAGTTGTTCTTCCCCCGGCCGGCCGTCGAAATTGGCCGCGTACTTCGCGGGCAAATGGAAAAACAGGGGGATGATGATGCAGCCTTGCGGATCGATCTTGTACACCGTTGCGCGAGAGCCGCGGAAACGGATTTGCGCGGACGAGGTTGCACCCCGTATCGACTGGAACAACGGAAGGGAGCTGCTTTCAAGGGAGGGGCTAAAAATTACTCTCGATTCCTCCCATGCCGACGGGATGACCGACGACGCGCGTCTTTCCTTCGAAACGCCAGTTGCGGTGTAAAAGAAAAAGCAGGGCGTGATTCGGCCGTTGGGAGCCGCGGGCGATTCCGGCAATCGTATCTCCGAACGAGCCATTGTCGGTACTGTTGTAAAAAGGCATGAATGGGCTGGAGTATAAAAAGAGCTAGACGGTGAGATTCGTTCGGTGTATAAGACGACCCACGGGTTAGTTTCGAGCGAAAAACCAAGGGCAACCTGTGCACAGTTTTTTTTCTTTTTTTTTTTCATGTCGTTCGTGTTGCTTCTATAACATCTCTGTACGTAATTGGAAAACCCTGCACCGGGGGCCTGACCCTCTGAACATTGACACAGCCCATACGGTCAATTTTGACCATAATCAGAGGGCTCCCTTTAGCTTTAGAGTCAGGCGCCCCGGGCCCCACTGTCCCGCCCACAGTAGTAGTACTATACCCGAGAAGATACACCGAAGCCCCCCTCCCGGCTCCAACGGTTGGCAGCATCGTTAACCCCGTACTCCAGTTATACGCGGAGAACTCCGCGGGGACGACGCGACGAAAGAGCGCGTGGCACGCGCGTCGGGAGACTGTGAGACACACAATGAGCCCCTGCTCTCTCGTTGTTGTGCAGCCGTGTTTGTCCGCATCAGCCGGTCTCGCGCGCTCGCGTTTGCGGCGACAATAACGGTAATTGCCAATTCACAGGTGTCATAACTCTTATGACCCCCCCCCCCGCTGCCCTTTCTATTCGGCGAGTGTATAACTATGTAATAGTAGCGGGTGGGCAGTGCGACAGCAACGAGGGATAGGAGAAATAGAGGACAGGTATCGTGGGTCAGGCACTTGACAATGAGACGCCGAGGGATGGAGCGTGTACAATGGGAGATCGGAGATTGGGGGGTGATGGAATAAAGTTTGACGATTCTTCTCCCTCCCCTCCCGACCGAGGGGGAGGAAAGTAACGGAACGTTGTACCTGCGATATGATTTTTGTGTATAGATATACATATAAAATAGTGTGAGCGACGGTGATGATGCTGCCATTCCGTGATAAATGACGTTTTCTCGCGAGGTTGCGATTTTTATTTCCCCCTTTTTTTTTTTTTTTTTTTTTTTTCATTCGTCGATCCGCAGAGCGAAAAGAACAATCATTCAAATGAGAAGTTTCAATTCGCATCGGGGGGAACAATCGGCTTGCACTGCAAACTCGTTCTCCGTTCTTCGAACCGCGAGGAGGACAGCCGCTGAATGCCTCAAGGTGATACAACAGTTTTCGCGACTCTTGCCAAGAGAGCGCGCACAAAAGCGGGGGATGTGACCTAACTGTGTCGAGCCGCGTCGTCACAATGGACCCATTGCGCCGAATGGCTTTCATAAATTTTTCAACCCCCTCCCACTTCCCGCTGAACCGTTCGGAAGGAGGAGGAAAAAACTTCGCGATTGATCCGTGCGTGATGATGATGCCGTCTTGCGCCATCGCCGGTTGACGCCCGCTGAGTGATTATAGCTGATAATGATTGTGCGGCTCTGCTGAGGGATCTCGGTCGGTGACGCGAGTGGGGCGAGCTTTGACTCCTGGTATCAAACGGTGCGAAGGAGTACGAAAAAAAGAAGGAGGGAATTCGAGTGTGAGACGAACGGGAGGATGGAACGAGGAGAGAGGGGAATAAGGGAGATCGAGGCAAAATGACTCGATTACCCCGGCCTGAGGAAAAACGGATTTGGCGCGTAATTTAAAATATACTTCCCCAGGAGGGGATCAGAGAACGCGAGATCTCTTGCGCCGATCGTTCGCGACTCCCGGGAATTCCTGCACCCCCCGCCCAGAAACCGTTTCTTTTCTGGCTCTGCGAGCGGAAGAAAAATATCAATATATTCTCGCGGTACTTTTTTTTTTTTTTTTTTTTTTTTTGTTTCCCCTTTTTCTTTTCTATTTTCTCTTTTTCTTTTTTTTAACAAATTTCCCCCCCCCCGTTTTTTATCACGAAAATTTCGCGTCCTGTATACAACGACGCGCGACTCATCGCCGATCCGCGGAGAGAGGGGGATATCGCAGTCCATTAACGGTCCAATTATCGGGCCGCCGATGCAGGCGGGGCTTAAACCGCTGTGGCTTCGCCGAATGCCAATCGGCTCGCGCACAAACAAGCCCATCGGGCGTCATTAAACTAATAATAATTACGCCCGCGCGCGCTTTGCAAATACACGCGCCCCGATTTATCGATCGATCGATCGGCTATTAGCATCCAAAGCACCGTCGGGACTTTGGTGGGTCCTTCCTCCATTGGCTCGCATGACTAAATGTCCGGAGGATTAGCAACGGGACAAAAATAAAATAAAAAGCCATGATGAAAAGAAACAGTGAAGAGGCTCTGTGTTGGGCTGATCATAATACACTTGTGTGTGTGTGCTCCAGTCCGAAATTACATGCGTGGGTTATTGAGAGTTAAATGGATCTTTAGGCTCGCCGCAAATAAATAGAAAAAACAAAGAAGACTGAGAAGATACAGGGAAGAGGAGGAGGAGGAGGAGGAAGAGGCTTTTTCTGAATTATAATGCATAGCCCAGCAGCATCTAATTATATCCGCTAAGGAAATGAGATCCGGGTGGGTGATCGAGGTAATTTGGGTTCTGGGTTGAGTACGTTTTTTATTTTTTTTTTGTTTTATGTTAAAGATCGTCGGTATAGACTGCTTACTTTTGCGGCTCGTTGGGATCCCGCTTCTTTTTCTTTTTCTGGGCCTTTGGTTTCTTTTGCGCCTTGCTCATCGTGTCTGCCGGCTCTGGAGAAGGTCTCTTGATACCCGTTATCTGTAACACAGGCAACATGTGAATCAAACGCATTATTGATCCTGTACGCGGCACTCCATGCGTATGTGTGCGATAATCGAGTTTTATGCCTTCCTTCCTCTTTTTTCCTCTTCTTTTATTTGAGGGGTGGA
>JAPYYV010022527.1:0-13822 GCA_030522625.1 Copidosoma aretas
GGGGGGGGGACGAGCGACTCGCCGAGGGTAAGTGCACAGGGATGAGTCGGAGCTTTCGGGTATAAATCAGAGTATCTGCCGTTTGAGGCAGTTTTTTTTTTTGCGTACGCGTGGAAACGAGACGCGTATTTATCCTACGGATGGATTCGTGAAATTCATAGATTGTCAACGGTAGGCGTGTACGGCGATAAATCTCGTTACCGAGCACCGGAGACTTTTTTCCAACCGTTCGAAAATATATATAATAATCCGGCAAGCTAATCTTGGACAGCCATTCCACATAAGGTCAAAGTAGTAATTGTTACGATATAGCGATGGAATAGTCGAGTCGAGAAAAATGTCGAACTTCACCCGGAGGGAGAAGTAAATAGTCACGTTCGATTCTCCCCACTCTTTACGAATCGAGTGAGTTATATATCGTAACATCGTGCGAGGCCTTATACTCATATGCCGACCAATTGTGACAGTAAAGTGAGAACGAAGTTAATATTCTGTAAGTGATGTACTGTACTTTTTTTAGTTCTTTTGCATCTTCCATACATAATTACATTTGGTTATTTTTTTTTTTCGTCAACAACAACACGTCACTGACCCCTGCCCCATTAATTCCACGAAGGCTCCGTACCCGCCCGCACGCTCTCGATCCCCCGCGCTTCAACACCCGACCCACGCTGTTTTTCCAGCTTCACCTCTTATCCGCAATAATCCCCGCCAGAGACGTTGAATCGAAAAATTGACCAATCGCCACGGCAACTAAACTCTGCCATTACGAATCCTCTGACAAACAAATTACTGCCATCACAATCATCGTAATCGTCAGCTTAACCCGCGACGAGCGATGTATCTCCAGGATCTCGGCTCGGCGGGACAATCAGCACCATCTCCGCGAGCGATCGGCCGACCCGCGCCTCGGCGTGCGGCCAAGAATCCCCGGAAGCCCGGCAGACGCGGCGGCAAAGTAATACACTGATAAGCACAAGAGGCGCTTCGTGTTACCCGCGAGTACAACGCGACCTTGCCGTCATCGCGGAGGGGGAGACCCCCACGACACCTCGCACGCGCGTCACGTATGGGTGCAGTGTAATCGTACCGGAGCAGCGGCGGTGGCTTTATTGTCAAGGGAGAGGGTTACGGGCCACTTGGCGTGTTTAAAACGCACGGACGAGCGTACGCACACGGGTACCGCACGCGCATGCTGCAAAAATAGTGCGAACTACGCGTTTGCGGGGAGCGTACGGTATATATAATAGAGGATCAGACTGTGGGACGCGCGTATTTGTAGCGCGAGTGCAGTTTGACCGGGGCCCGGAGTCGGTCGCACGCTTCACCCATGATCGTCATCCTCGTGCCGTTTTTTCTGGGTCGGTATCGCTGCTGTCGTCGTCGTGCCTCTGTACACTACGTTTGGTTATCATTGTGCGCGACGATTGCGCGACGGCGGCTGATTGTACGGTGGCACCGTGCGTGCGTGTGTGTGCGGTAAAAGTGCGCGCGTCGCCCAACATAATTATCCCTAATTACAACGCCCGAGTAATTATTTCGGTCACCACCGAGACGACGAAATTGCCCCCCCTCGTCTCGTTCGGAGTGCGTTCACCGTGGTACGGGCCAGAATTAAAGATCAAACCGATCGACCGACGGCGGCCCGTCCGTATCGACTATTTACATTCGCCGCGAGCCGTCGCGCGACGCGCCCCGCTGATTATTCCGAAATCCGTTAAATCGCCCGATCAATTTATGCGCGTTGTTGTTGTGCGTGCAGTGACCAAAAGTAGATGGAGCAAATTTGTTGCATCGTTTCATCATGAAATCGTTAGTCGTCCGCGTCGCCTGAAACCCGACGAACGATGCACCGGACCGCGCGTCAATTGATGTAAATCGCAGGGGACGGGCGTGCGCACGCGCATCGTGAAAATTCATCAAACTCGGCCGGACGAGATCCTGAAAAACGAGCGACGAACCGAACACTCGTCGTGTAGCCCGCTGCAGTATACCAGCACATGTTATACGATCACCGGCGCGTAAAAAGCTCTTCCGTCTAAGAAGCTCCAGGGGCTGTCGCAACCCCCACGATCCCGCGTTCGGTGAAAAGGGGGGCCCCGGCAACCCAGTCCGCTCACGCGCGCCGGCTGATCCGAGGGCGCTAATCGCTGCTGCTCGGTGCGCCCCGCGGGCCTCGGCCGTGCCCGATGCCGCTGCGAGAATCTTCTCTCGTCTCCTGTCTGTTGCGAGTGCTGCTGTGCAGACGCCCAAGTATATGATGCGCACACAGGGGGTGGGTGGTCGGGGGTCCCAGGAGATAGTGTACGTATATGCTGCTGGGGAAAGCGCGGGAACGACCGCTGAAGAATAATTTTCGGACGGAGCGAGATACCGTTATGTGACGGGATTTTTTTGTCGGCACGGGGGATAGCGTGAGGTTGCGAGGGGGAATCGGGGGAAAATTGTTTTTTTTTTTTTTTTTGCGATAAATCGGCGTTCGATGTTCCCAGCGGTCGGTATATATCCTGACGACTTGTATTGTGATCGGTCAAGCGATCACGTCACTCGACGAGCCTACAGTAGGTCTGATACATATAGAAACGAGTCGCCACGGGGTTGATGAGCGGACTCGGGTTCGAGACCCTAACTAACTTTGGTTGGAGTCCATACACCAACAGTGATGGCTGATAATGTTGGTTTGGTTGGACGCGTTGAAACAATGATGTTGAACAATGTCGTCGAAAATATGTTTATCTTGCAAGAGCAGTTTTTTTTTCTTTTTTTGCCAAACCGACATCTTTTGCCAATCGAAACTATTCGGAACACCGATTAATTCATCCCCCGTTGCTCGGCAGCTACTCGGATATTCCCTCCTCTTGCGCAAATAATAGTACAACTATGTACACCGGCACCTAGAATCCCCGAAGCTCCCAGCATCTCCCGCGGGCATCGGGGCCAAGGATGCACACCTGTCCAACGCACACGCATACACGTATACATACGATGTATTACACACACATTATGTTAACTAACCCGAAACCTTAACTCCGGCAGCGGCGCAGCTCCGCGACTCGAGCTGGTCGAGTCGGGGAGGGATCGAGACGAGTTACCGGTTCTGCGTCAACTCGACCGCCGTCTCAGCGGCCTTCAACTACGCGCCGGACCGATCGACCCGATTCAACATGAACGCCATGCTGAGGTGCCGGTTTCGGGCCTCGTCGTCACTGCTGTGCCGCATGAACGACGCCAAAGCGGTATATGAAGGGGAGAAACATTGGGGGACTTTGAACGTACTTTCGATTCGACGGTCGTTTCGTATTTTTTTTACGGTAGCGATTTTGAAAAAATTTTTAACTCTGATGAAATCCAGTCATAGGTTGAGATCAACTTGTGGATATACTGAAAAGTCTAGTCAATTATAATCGACGTATGATTTTTATGTGTCATCGGCAAAGGCATTAGTTTTATGCATTCATTTCTGACCACAAGGAGTCTAAACCATAAAAGACTTTAAACGCTTGTATTTTGAAAACTAGACCGGCAACCGTTATTCAATACTCCATCCAAAATCTCAACGAAATCGATCTCGTCACCAGCTCCCTGAAGAAAATGTGCATAATAAATACGACATATCGTGCACTTACGATCTTGCGTTGTACTTGCAGGTGAGTTTCACCTCGACAACCGTGGACCCAACCGTACCGGGTGAGGCAATAGCCGATACGACGCAGAACCACGCCGAGTACCAAATAGCCGAGGAGGCCTTCGAAATAACGTTCACGCCCAACGGCATCGGCAAGATCCTGGTCAATCGCACCGTCAGCCCGGCCGATCTGAACATCATACGCGCGGTTGTCAATCAGCTCAACGTTGGCACGAACATCGCCAAGAGAAAGGAGACCCAGTTTCGGAACATGGAGAAGTCGACGATCGGCAAGTGCGACACCGTGTACTCCGTTACGAAGAACTTGTCGGCGGCAGCGGCGACTGGTTCCGTGAGTTTCATTATGATATTGCCTTGGAGATTTTGACGAGTGTATGGATGTAGATCGATTGTCAGAGGTGCGGGCGTGATCGCCTTTTCGAATAATTCGCGATATGAGGTTTCTGAAAATATATTACAACTATTATACATATGTACAAGGCACGGACGAGTTTCAACGAATCACGCGTTACTTTTCAGAGAGAGCCCACGCAGCGAGCCAAGGGAGCGCACTGTTCATCGAATTGTAAGGTAAAGCATTTCGTACCGATTCACAATTTTATGAAAAAAAATTAATAAACAATAACATCGTCGGACCGCTGGTTGTTGTATACAAGCCCATAACTGAAAGCTTGGCCCGCAAAGCTGCATGCTCACCCGCACCGTACACCAACAGGCCCGACTCGTCAAATTTTCACGGCCAAACGAAAGCACCCGAGCACACTCCATCAGCGTCTATTTTCTCACACCCCTTATAGGTCAACGGCAGCAGCAGGACACCGGACCCCGGCGCCTGGGACGACAGCAGCGACTACAAACTGAGCGGCCTCGAGAGCCTCGGGCGCAAGCGCGGCGAGACCCTGAGGCTCGAGAAGTGGCGCAACGTGTACAAGTGCAGCCTCCGGGCGGACTACTTCTTCGGCAGCCGCGAGAGCTTTCGCGCCGATCCCGCGGACTTCGAGGCCAGGATCGTAAGGACCTTTTGCCGGGGCTTTCGCGGGGCCGTCTCCGAGGATCCATTGGTCTTGGGGAGAGTGTTTTTGATTCGGGCGGGATCGCTGTCGTCCGACCATTGCCCCGGATAGATCAATGTTTGATGGCACTCGGCGCGACGGGCTCTTTGGTTTATTTTTCCTTTCATTTTCGTTTTTTTTTTTTTTTTTTTTTTTTTTTTTTATTCATCCATCACTGGTGGACCTAGTTATGGAAGGAAAATGCCGAATGAATAATTCACGCGACGTTGGAAAAGCCGTACGGTTTCATTATCGCGCCTTTTAGCGCGTATTTTTAATTCATCGGACGAAATGCTCGCTCTACCTTATACGATGCAGCGCTTTGAAACACGCGACGTTAATCGAGGATTTAATTATCACTGCAATTTTAGAGATTTAATCAACGAATAGAGAGCTTTTCTCGCAAAGAGAGCGGGAGCAGGGAAATTCCATTAGAGATTCAACAATTTGGGAATAATAGGGACTGAAACTTTAATTTCGTTGACAAACCTTTCATGACAAACTTGATTTAATTAAAGTGTCGGGAGCAAAGACTAAGTAAACATGTTGCTCTCTCCGCGTGCATAGCGTATAATCCGGCCCGAGCAGGCAGTATATTATATACATGTATGTACTTATCGGTCTCGATAATTGAGTTGGATTTTTTCGAGTGCATGCTTCGCGATATTGATTCTCGTTGATGCTTCGCTTTAAACTCCCTCTCGTTCGATGGGTAATGCAAAAAGTATGATCGAGCCGTACGTCAAGACTATTAATCAGCTATTTCGACGTGAAATGTTTATCGAAAATAAATTTCGAGCGATTCTATTTATTGATACAATACAAAATGTAATAGTCTGAAAGTAAATTAACTTCAAACTGAAATAAAATCGTTCGAGACAAAATCGCAAGAAAGATATTTAATAATTGACACGACTTGGCAAAAATCAAAGTGTACTTTTTTGCACAAAAAGATAACCACTCGTATTTGCACGCGGATAAAAATAAATGCATCATCAAAAGCAGAATGTACCTACAAGAAAAAAACCAAAAATTGCAGGTCGACTCCGAGAGCACGATCCACGTGTCGGACACGAACTTCGCCTCTTACACGGCGAACGAGCTGCACATTAGGCGCCAGCACGGCGACAACCTGACCATCTACGAGCGGTACAGCCTCAGCCTGGCGTCCATCGACGCGGCCGAGCCGCGCCTGCCGGCCTCGATCGTCGATCCCGCCTCGGCGAGCGTTTACGCCTATCAGTTCATCGACGACGACGACGACGACGACGCCGACGAGTCGGTCGAGCCGAGGAAACGCGCCCGCGCCACGCGACCCGCCTTCTCCAAACGCCGGGGTGCCGCCCCGTGATTATCGTCCTCTTTGTTTTCACCCGCGCTGTTACCGCTGTTACTCCCATTGCGGCTGCCCCGGCGTTTCCTATCTTTGCATTTTTTGCCTCGCGCAACGCTGGGGGTTCTTTTACGACGGCTCGGTGCGGGTAATGGCTTCATTTGAATGCCGGCTTGTTTTTTTTTTTCTTTTCTTTTTTCTCGAAGGAGCTGCGCGTAGAGTACGAGCCTCTGTCGGGCGGAAGTGTCGGCGATCGGGCGAAGGAGTCGTTGGCGCTTTTTACGCCCCCGGTCGGAGCGGGATTTTTTTTTGTCCCGGGTATTATCCGCGTTTCTCGGTATTGAAATAAATTTTCTTTCCCTTTTCTTCTTTCGTCCCTGGAAAGTAGATCGTTGAGTTTATGGAGCAGCTCGAAGGTTTTTGTTATATTTTTTATTGCTTCATCGCTGCAGAGTTCACACTGTGCGAACGTTGTAGTTAGAATCTTGATGATTGTTATACGCGAAGCTTATTAATTTTATCGAATGTTGCCCTACTGTTTACCGTTGTTGAGAATTTGTTGGATTTATATTATTTTAAATACACGCACATTCATCTTTCATCGAGTGCTCCATTTATTATTCATACAAAAATAACAACGTTCTGCATCCTGAATTTTCCGGTTATTTTTCGATCAAATATTATTTTCCGACTGACACGAAAAACGTATTAAACATGTACAAAATTGAAAAACCTTCATAAAAAAATTCCAATTTCACCGTCGAACACAATTTTAATATCCCTGCATAAACGAAAATTCCTCTTTTATCGGAGCATCAACTTTATTAAAAAAAAAAAAAAAAAAAAAAAAAAAAAAAAACAAAAACAAAGAAATAAAAAAAACGAAGCTTTAATTCTGTTGCACGCTGCGCTTGTAACAGCGTTAAGAGGATGATAAAAGGGAAACAGGGAGTTTGCCGGAAAATATGCTCGAGCACCGAGGTCGGAGGAGTCCAATAACAAAGAGCGTTGGTGTATATGTTTTATATATATAGATTTATTGATGATTCATCGAATATCTGCTCGAGTAAAGTCGATTATGTACAAAATAATGCTGAAATATAACTATATATTTATAATATGTATAATTTAATGTAGCCTTTAGAATCTTAATAGATTTACACGTACTTAATGTGTGCGACATAACCATCAGCCGACTCTCGATCATCATCATCATCGTCGTCGTCGTTCCCACTTGCAAAAGACGAAAAGAGACAAGAAAATATCACACACAATGCTTCCTCGATCTTTCACCCCTGATGAAAAACACGGTCTCGCGGGGCGACGTGCACAGCGGAGCGCGATAACTCCACAACGCGCCGGGCTCTCCTGCTTATCTCGCCCGGTGTATGCAGGGGCTCTCGTGCCGCAAGCAGAGCTCCAATTCGAGAATCGCGCGCGGCTGCAAGAGAGGATGCGCCGATAAAGCCCACGAGGCGCGCAATCCATCACACACACACACGCGCACTTGCGCACACGCGCGCGCGCTTTGATCGTCGATGTATACATGTATTTACACGGTTTTATTTTCTTCTTTTTTTTTCTTTTTTTTTTTTGGCTTCCTCGTTTCCGCGAGTGCGGGGTGCGCCCTCCCCTGCACAGTCGCGCGAGAACACCGCGATAACGTTCACCGGATGGCTCAAGGTGCGAGGATGAGTCTCGAGACTGATGCCCCGTCTTGTATCCTGCGCCAGTCGCGACAGGTAGAGAATGTGGAAAAAAAAAGGGTTTTCATGGATACCGACAAAATAAATTTATGTGCTTTTTCAAAAAAGTAATTACTTCAAGTCCGATCGACAAAACGGGGCCAGTCTATGAAAGTCTCATCTCAACGAGTCCATATACGATGCGAACAAACGTTTGATCCCCTCGGCTTCGTCTCATTTCTTTATACACAACAACATTTGGACGCGCGGACGATAAATAAGTCGAGAGAGGCGACGACCTCAGCGGAACAGAAAACGCAAACAACGGCGAGGATGTATTATACATGTATAAATGTATACGATAGAGGAATGTATTTACAAAGATTAGGAGGAGGAGGAGGAGGAAACATGATAATGGCACGCTATACATCTGCCGCGTCCCGACGACAGTCCGGCCCTTCCGCGTTTCCTTCCAATCCATCGACTCAACCCTGGACCTAATTTTTCCTTTCTCTCTTCTTCCGCATCGCGGATACAATAAATTACACTTTTTCGGAGACGTCCGTGTTTCCGGACTCTCGGCGGCCTTAATTAAATAGAGTACAATTTTGTTTACGGATAATTTGCAGGGCGCAACAACCACCACACTCTCTCGCTCTCTTAAGTACAATCGAAACGCTGTTTATTCTTCTCGCCCGTCTTTTTCTTCTTCTTTCGTTCGAATGTCGTACCTATATATATATATATATACTTTTATCACTTATATATACGTCTGTTAGAAAAAAATACACATATTTACAACTGTTGTAATTATCGTTATTCGTATGTATGTATATAATATATGGATTTTTGTTTATTTTTACTTCGAAACGTCAAGTAGTGCGATTATAGTCGAGTGTTGAATACAGGTATGGTGTGTATAACGGGGATATATATATATAGATAGTAATGCACGATTCCATTGCTGAGAGTTGTCGGATGACTGCACTTGTAGTCTATTGTTTTTTTTGTATCCCTCTTTCTCCTCTTTTTTTAGTTCGAAAAAAAAAAAAATAGTTTCCCACGATACTCGCATAGCGACACGTGCGTTTGAGAGTACACAGAGTACACGGATATTAATTATATTACAAATATATATATATATATTCGTTCAGTTGCGCGCGCGAAACGAGCGTATCGTGCAGCGGATGGAAAGAAAAAAAAAAAGTAAACAAATTCCCCCACGTAGAGTTGGACTGCATATTTCCCCGCTGGTATCCCCCACCCAGAGGATGACCCGGAGATGAGAAAGAAGACTCGTGCACAAAGTCGGACGCGCGGGCGTCGCTCGGAATGACGAATCAAGTCACGAGAGGAGGCAGTATAAGCTACAGGCATTCTCGTGCGGAGGGGAGAGGAACGCAACCACACATGCACACGCGTACGCGGAAGGGGATGGCTCGCAGTATATTGCGCTCCGAAACAGGCTCGCTCCGGAACATCGATCCTTCCGTCCCGCCCGCGCCCATCAGTCCAGCACTTGTATACCAGGTACGATTTTGGCCCGACGCAGCTTTGGCTCCGTTTTTTCGTCGAACCCAATACACGCGGCCAGCTCGATTTTCGGGAGGCTAGGCAGAGCGAGCGATCGTTCGAGCGATACTCGACGGATTTCGGGCGAGCGAGGGAGGAAGCTCGCGACTGCTCCGTTTCGCTCGCCCTCGCCGAATCCCTCGCGCGTTCGGATAAGCTTCGTCGGCGTTGGGCTCGGTATCCGCGCGCCGTGCATCCCCTGGTTTTACGCGCCCCGGCAGTGAACGAGAGGTGGCATACATTTGACGGAGCGATCGCTCGAATGGCAGTTTCTGTACATGTTTCGTTGAACTCGGCGGACCGAGAAAACGGTCCTCGAACCAACCGTACGCGCGACTCCCCGTGGACCCCGTGCGACGAACTTTCGCGCGGTAAAAATTTACCCGGCGGCAAAACGAGCGAAACTTTTCGAGCGCGCGACCCTCTTCGCGGAATCACGCGCCTATCTCTTTCCGCGGAAAAACTCGGAGGGCCGATGAAAATTCCGCGCGCGCGTGAAACATTTATTAGCACGATTCCCTCGTACAAACCCCCCACCGCGGCGATCGATCCTCCCCCTCGGGGAGAAGGCGTCCCGAGGAATCGGCCGATTCAAATGAGCCCGGAGAGCTGGAAGTTGCGGAAGAACTTTTTCCCCGCTCGCTACTTCGGCCCACGTACTTCGCTCCCGGAGGTAGGCGCGCACACACGAGGTAACGCGCTGGCCCAGTGAAAGAAGAAGAAGAAGATCGAGGGGAAGCGCGAACGTGCCGGGTATGCGAGAACGGCCGCGCGTTATGTATACCTGTACATGCGCGCCAGCGAGCTCTCGGGGGAGTTTGTTTTTTCAACTCCTCCTCCGCTGCTCCTTTCGCACTTTGGCCGCCGGGGCCCCGGGTTCGGACAATCGGTCCGGCCGATCTCGATTTCTATCCCCCACCCCGAGGAATCCCGCGCGACTCCTTAATCGAGTGCATTTTCTGTCCGTGGCTTTTTGTTCTCTTTCCTCCGACCACCGCCGCCGCCGCTGCTTCTGGCAGATCCGAAACGAGATCGGCATTGATTGAAAATCGATCGCCCGACCGCGTCTATAGCCCCACCCCCCCACTAATGAATTCAATTTACTCGCGCGCCATGCCCTTCTTGCGGATCTTTATTTTCTCCCGCTCGGAATGGACTCGGCCTTTTTTTTTTTTTTTTTTTTCCAATCCCCCGGTCCTTTTGCCTCGTGATATAAGACACAAACACGTAGGACGAATCCGACCGCGCGGATCTTCGCCGATCGAACGGCATAATATTCGCCGTCCCACTGCAGGGACTCGCGCGCGAGCGTACTACTACTACTACTGTACAACTACGGCTACTACAACTAGTGCTATTATATATACGGCTACTCTTTGGAGTTTTCGGTACTGTACAAGCGCGCTCGATTAATTCGCCGAGCGGGGCCCCTCGCTTCGCCGGGCCGGCGTTCAAAAAGGCGCCGCGCTCTGTTACATACGCACGGGCAAAAGAGCCGCTGCGGGTCAAGCATGTATGTATACATATACGCGTAGCAGCTCCCCCTCGAGCGCTGATTTCTCGCTTCCCGGCTTTTGTTGCTGCGCCGCGTAACAACGGTATGTACATACATAGGTGTACTACTGAGAGGGTGGATATATGGACCGTGCGGGGAAAACGA
Organism: Copidosoma aretas; assembly: GCA_030522625.1. Lineage (NCBI taxonomy): Eukaryota > Metazoa > Arthropoda > Insecta > Hymenoptera > Encyrtidae > Copidosoma > Copidosoma aretas. The sequence continues at coordinate 10,949 of JAPYYV010022527.1, forward strand.
GATGGAAAATCGAAACTGCCGCAGGGCCGGCCGTCGCGGGAGTTTTCGGTCGGTTTGAAGTTATTGGGCCGAAGCAGCATACGAGGTAGAGCGGTGCTGGGAAGCCTTTGTCGGTGAGAACAGTGGCTGAACAAAACGATTGGCAATCGCACGTATGCAAGGACATGGAGTATTATAATGGAGAAATCTTACGAAACGCCGATAACCGCGTTACCTATAAGGGATGCCATTCGACGATGACGATATTTTTGTTCTCAAACAGAAATATCGATGCTCACGCAAAACATAAACAGAAATCACGGAACGGCGTTAGATTCGTATACGGGGATGAAAAACAAAAAACATGGAAAAAACTGAAAACCAACGGAAAGAGGTACGAGAGCGCGCGCGGTACGCCAACGATTTACGATACGCCGAGAGCGCGCGGAGGGCTACAGCCCCAAGGCGCCCACGCCCGTGTACGGTGTGTATGCATAGTATACACGTACGAAATCTTCCTCCCGCGGTGGACCTTCCTCCTCGGAGAACAAAGGCCGAGCTCGTTACGCCCGGGATGAATTTCCGATCCTGCCCCCCCCCCCCGCCCCCCCACCCACTCACTGTGTGCGAGTAGTAGCTTGCAAACTCCCTTTGATGGACGGACGGACGGGCGGAGGTGGCTCGCGACGATCGACGGGCTCCCCCGTAAATTGCTCGGGACCGCTCCTCCCTCGCGCGAGCGCGGGTGGGAATCGCCGGGCTCGATTCGCGCTCCTCTTTGTGAATATCAAGTTTCCGGCCGCGCGGGGAGCCAAGTGGGTGTTTTCTTTCGTTTCGTTGGCCAGGGGGTTGCGGCTCTGAATTGTTTTTCAAAGGGGGAACCTCCTATCGCGACGAGGTGGAGAACGATGTTAAAGAGTTGCTGCTGAGCGCGAATGTTTTAATTTTTTTTTCATGAACAATACCAATGCTGCCATGATGTAGATCCGAGTCGATTTTGGTGCCATTTACCGCGAAATGCAAATTTCAGAGGGATCAGCGGTGAAGTTTCTCAGAAATAATCGAGAATATTTTGAGAAACTAAATTATTCCAAATCATAATTTATCCGTCGCATTAAAATTTCAGAAGGCTCTAGCGGACGTTTCGAAGATACGGTTTATTAACTATATGGTTTGTAGTATTTTTTACAATGATATGGGGTCAAAAAAAATTGTATCGAAAAAGTTTTTGTGCCAAATTCTATCCTGCTTCATTCAACATCATTTGATCGAGTAGAGTAATTTCGTAAACAAACACGCTTGGATCCGCGTAGCGAAGGCACCTTATCATCCCCACCATATGGACAAACCAAGAACTACATCTCGGAGAAAAACACCCCGACCGTCGAGCATTCAAATCCCTCGAAATTTACGCGCGAACGGCCCCAAAGATCCGCAACGAGCACTTCCCTCCCCTTTAAGCACACGCGCATAAATCCAAAAACACAAGCGAAACGCGATAAATCCTCCCGACCAGAAGCCAACAACCATCAGCAGCCAATACCCTCCATCCTCCGTTCCGGGCCATATAAACCCCCCCCCCCCCCCCGGCTCTCTAAATAAACACACCCAGCCCGCAAAACTCCGCTCTCCTTAAACTACTCGCGACAGCGCACTTGTACATCGTCGTAAAAGAAGGGGGAGATAGAGCAACACCCGTACATTAGAAGAAAAGGCGCCCTCGCGAGGAAAAGTGACATAACGACTTGGCACTCGCGCGCGCGTGAAATAGCGAGACTCCGCAGAAAACTCTCGTGCAGTATATAATGCACAACTCGCCCGTCGCGTACCATTCGGCACGCGCTGTTTCTCCTCCCTGGGTGAGTATCCGTTTTTGCCCCACCCACCCTCGAGGAGCGATTTTTCCGTTCCGCCGATGTACCCGCGCGCGCGTCGGATCCGACGAAAACAAAAACAACATTTTTCCGCCTCGTCATCCGCACATATACGTACAGGCGGCGAGAACGAGATTTTTCGAGCCTCGCATCAGAGGGGGATGACGATGAAAGCGCACGTAATGAGGTTTGAGCGAAGCGCGAGTGCCACGGCTAATGGTAAAGATGGCGTTTAATTTATTAGATTCGCCTTCTGTGTGTACGTTTTTTTTTTCCCCCCCTCCTTCTATATATATGTATACGAAAAGAGAAAAGACGAGCGGGCCGAAGGAGGGAGGAGGCCGACGTGAAAAATGTACGGGAGATTGCTTTTTTGTTACGCTGATAAAGGACGACGAGGACGACGACTAGACGACAAGCTTCGTTAGGCTGCTTCTTCTTCCCCTGCCCCGACCCCAAGACGTTTCTTTTCGTCCCGTCCCCGCCGTCGTTGGCTCGTCTTCCTTTTTTTCACTTACTCATTCCCGGCAGTTTAATATTGCAAAAGGCGCATAACGAGGGACCCGTCGCGTACAATATACTTTCGCGAGGAAACTAATTCCACCGGCCGTTGTTTTTTCTTTTTGCCCCCCCCCCACGGCAGTTTTGATTCCCCGCCCACGGCTCTAATATACTCGGAGAGCCCCGGGGGACGCTCGCATAAAAATTCATCGGACCCCGACGAGGCTCGATTTTAGCGCGGGTGTGTACGCAGGTACGGGCGCGGTTCGGAAAAGTTGGACGCCGGCGCGGACGCCGATATTGCCCCTAAGTGAGGCGTGATGAAAGTCGGCGGCGGCGGACTGGATTTAATAATGAAAATTCGCGGGCCGAGCGTGCGTCGGGATGAATTATTGAGCCGGGGCGCTTCCTCGGAGATGCAAAATTGCTTTTCGATCCGTCGCCTGCTCCGGGATAAATTGCGCCGCCCCCCCCCCCCCCCCCCCCCCGCCGCCTGGCCGGCGCGGCCGGGCCCGGCGCG
>JAPYYV010022533.1:0-10199 GCA_030522625.1 Copidosoma aretas
TCAACATGTAGTCGCTTGATAAATAATAAGCTGTGGAACCCTCTGCTGTAGAATATTAATTCAATTGTAAAACAGTTCAAAAACACAAACATGTGTGTACTACATTCAGTGATAGTTGATTCTTTCTTGTGTGTGAAGTCACACTTACAGTGAGACATAACGATAACTGTTCTGAGATTTGATGCCATGACCGTAGTTATGCAAAGTCACTGTTACTGAGTTTATTTCTGGATCTTAATATTACATTTATCTTAATATTAACTTAATTTTTGTACGGCTAGAACTATAAGTTGCACAAATTCACCTGACTACGAAATATTTATATTAATAATATTGTAACATCTATCTCGAAACAATTTTTTCCTCAAGCAAAGGATTTTACAGTTGATTTTTTTAAAAGAAAGTCGAAACTTGCTCCCTCATTCATAATAAAATTGATGAAATAATTCACAATTTATTCGCCAAATGCAGTTAATTGACGCGCGGGCGGACATATGAAAATAGTTCCCATAGAAGGGCGGCTGAAAGAGAAAAAGAAAAACAGCACATACGTATATATATGATACACTTATGATCAATCATAAAACCTCCAACCTCTAAGCACACCCGTATAAATGCACGAAAGACAAATATAGTATGCAATAAAATAGAGGAAATCAATAATCAATCTATTACCCATGCCATGAATGTCAATGGATAACTCAGTTCATTTAAGGTGGCTCATCACCCCTATATACTTAGCACATATCGTCGGTTGGGAGGATAACGTACCAATTCGAAAAAGCGCTAAACAACGTACCAATCCGAAATAGCGCTAAGAAACGTACCAATTCGAAAAAGCGCTAAAAAAACGTACCAATTCCAAAAAGCGCTAAAAAACGTACCAATTCGAAAAAGCGCTAAGAAATGTACCAATTCGGCTGAGCGCTAAGAAACTTACCGATTCGGCCGAGCGGTAAGAAACGTACGAATTCGGCCGAGCGGTAAAAAACGTACCAATTCGGCTGAGCTGGACGAAAATTTCTTACCGCTCGGCCGAATTGGTACGTTTCTTAGCGCTTTTTCGAATAGGTACGGTTCTTAGCACTTTTTCGAATTGGTACCTTATTCCTCCCAACCAACGATATTTTGAATATTTTATTATTAATATTTATTCAAAGTTTTGAGAAGTGTCCCTTAACCTGACAATAATATAGCTAGTGCTAAGTATGATGCGATTTTTTTCATAAAATGTTGTAGTTGATATTTTTAGATACCGAAGCTTGAAAAAAAAATTCAATTCATTGCTTTAATCTTTTTCATTTAAATCTAATTTTCAATTTTTTGGGCTCATTCTCTTCCTTGAACGAATCCATTGGGAGTGATCACGGAAAAACTGCAAAATCTTGGATAGGTTTCCTAGAAAATTCAGTTTCTAGAAATATAAGTGAACAATCGAATTTTCTAGGAAACCTATCCACGATTTTGCAATTTTTTCTGTGATGACTCTCAATGGATTTGTTCAAGAAAAATAATGAGCCCAAAAAAGTAAAAATAAGATAAATATTCAATGAGATTAAAGTAATTTATTGAAATTTTTTTCAAGCTTAGGTAACTGAAAAATTTAACAACATTTTATCAAAAAAATCGCATGATTTTTAGCACTAGCTATATTATTGTCAGGTTGAATGACACTTCTCATAACTTTAAATAAACATTTATAATAAAATATTCAAAATATGTGATGTACAGGGGTGATGAGCCACCTTAAACGAAAAAATTATTGTGCTCTAAATGTTTGAATTTGATATTAAATTAAAACATTAATCTACATGAATGATCAATGTATAATTGTAAAAAACTTTTCAGGCGTGGATTATTTATTATTGGGTAATCTTCGAAAATAAGATCTTTCAAGATAAACTATGATCATTTTCTAATAAAATTAGTTGAATTCCTGTCAACATTCAACTGTAATTTTTACCACCAGGTCATATTACGAAAATCTTTTCTGCAACTAGCATAACTTTGGCTAAAAGTATTGTAGAACTAGAAATAAATTAAATATGAAGAGACAATAAAAAAATTAAAGATTCGATGTGTGAACATATTAAAGAAATACATGAGGCAACCGTTTTTCTGAATTATTTTCAAATATATATCATGGTATAAAGGTTTGAAATATTTATTTTCGAAATTGATTTGTTCGACTGCACGCATGCGTGCGGATTTTTTTGGTATGAATATTATTTTTTCAGGATCCTAATGGCGGACTTTCATGAAAATTCCTTACGATCATTTTTTTTAAATATTTTACTACTAAAATATTGGTCCGACTGATGAGGACGTTATTTTTCTAACAAAAGACGGGTTCTGGTCGCGCTATGAGTGACCTAGATTCACGTATTCGTAAATAAGAAACATGTTTTTTTATATCTATAATTAGGGTGAACCATAATTGAAATTTTACAAAAGAATTCAGACTGAAATTTACGAAATTTGTTAAATTATTTTTCACTTGAAATTTGAAGTTCTTTTTCCCAAAAGTCGGTTGCTAGCGTATCCGATTTTTTTTAACCAGCTTACGTTTTGAAGTGTTGACTTGAAACACACGAAAAATATTGACATTTTATTAGCATCAGGCATACAACGTCTACGTTAAATTCGTATTGTATAATTTACGATGATAGGTATTATGATTGAAATTATCAGCTATAAAGTAAAATATGAGATTTTTGTATTAATATTATTAATATTCATCACTTGAAATTTTTTTCGTTACGTAAAACTATGGTAATGAAATATTAGCATTGATTATCAACTTTGAATTCAATTCATTAATAAAGATAACATACATCGTCAAAAATACATATGGTCATTAATACTTAAAGTTATGCTGTTCTTTTAAGTGAAAAACTTTTTGTATCGCGAACAACCAATGTTTTTGGAATTCAATATATAAGTAAAAGGTATCATTATAAAGTGTAAAAGTCAAATTTTTCTCAATGAACATGTTAGCCGTTACCGTGATTTTTATTATTTCAATTATAGACAGTAAGTAAAAACACAATTTTTTGTATAATCAATCCAACAAAATGCCTTTAATCGATACTAGTACATTACGCTACTAGAGCGCAAAGTGCAACTACTTTGAGCCCGTGGGCCGGAACAAATTTTTTTACGATCTCCACGCCGAAAGTTGGTGTGTACTCCCGCATATCAGGGAGCAAAGCAAGCTATCGTCTCCCTACTATTTGGATGCGCAGAAGCACACTGAGCATATTTTTCTCTATATGCACGTCAAACAACTACAGCCGACTATCACTATATATACTCCAGCTGTGCACAGATGTATATTTATCTGACCCATGGTTTTCGCGTTTTTTTTATTAAATATTACATAAAACTTGTGCTTCTTTGTTTCGGGCATTAAATAAAAGTAGTGGAAGTATAGAGCCATGTATTAGCTGCGTATATACATGACGTCCTGTTGCAATATACGCTGTTACAATAGATGATTCAAATGATTCGAGATTCATGAGAATCTTTTCCTGGATAATCGCTGTACATTGGGCATCATTATTGTTTATTCTCTTGATAATCTGAATAAACGAGCCTCGCTCTCGGTAAATCTAAGTGAACGTACTATGTACTCGTTGCCAAACGTGAACACTGTTGATTCAAGTGTGTAGGTTAGGCTTAAGCTTAACGCTGCATCTACCGAGACTCTGATATGCTCTAAATAAAAACACATTTGTTTCTCTAAATTTTCAAGAGAACGAAAGAGAGTACAGGCCCGACACAACAAATATATAAGTTACGAGATTTTGAATGAACCTATGCGGTAAGTTTTTTTTTTTCGCGGTACTGTATGGTTCAACTGATGTTTTATGATCTCATATAGTACTGAACGACTTTTTCGTAAATAACGATCCTTTGTTGTCTGGCTGATCCCGTTTGTGTTCGAATAATATATATTGCACGAACTTTCGGCCGGGTATGGTAAAAAAAAGTATACGCTCCACGGGAACAATAGTACGCCACTCACTCCCGGTGTGTGGCGCCCTCGCTTCGCTCGTCACTCATGTGCATCCGACCAGGAGGGTCCCAACAGTCCCTCGGGCGTTGCTTCGCAAGCGCCCTCGGGCCCAGGGACCGCCCTGGGGAGATGCACATTTATGACGAAATCGACGTTCATACACAATTTCTGTATATATTCGAAGGCTTGTATTTTAGACTGCGTAGAATTTTTTTTTAAACTTTCTTAGCACTTCATTTAGCTTTTTCAGATTCAAAAGTTTGATCCATTGTTGACAAGTTTTCGGAAAGTGTTGATGTATACGTGAAAACCCTTGTTTATGAAGTCTATCAAACGACGACCTAAACTGTGACTTTCTTGGGAATATTGTACAATCATTTTCGTAATGTTTGTTGACCGTTTGGCACAGGAGCTCAATTTTTTAATTCTGCACATAGAATCAAACAAGTCGCAATTAACCTTCGTTGAAAACGTGGATATGATTGATCTCAACAGTCTATAGAAGCTCTCGCATGACTGTGACCTGTACATGTAAGGCAAAAACTAATTCAAAGTGTTATTTTCTATGTGCTTTAAGACCATGCTGTATATATCGTGAACATTTATTTCTATGCAAACGTAACTATTTAAAGTAATAAAATTATCGTCTGTCGAATAATTTTCTTTGCCCAGTAACCATGCTGTCCAAAGTCTGAAGAAAAAAATGCAATACCATAAGTAGTACAATCTATACTCAACTCTTAAATTAACGTCGAGGACTGAATTTATTACGATGTGAATGCTTTTTAGGTACGGTTGAGTCCCTTTACTATTGGGAATGTACTTTTTTAAAAATGTAATTACATAAGGATGACTTATTCGTAAGACAGTATCAAAGTTCATTTTATTGACGGAATAGAGATCTTTAAGCGTAAGGTTACGCTCATCTTTTGTGGCCTTATTTATTAAAATCTTTAAATGAAATATTTTGGCAATGTTCTCTTCCACCGGTAATATTAAGCACTTCTTTAATAATCTAGCTTTTAACTTAGCTACAACGTGGACTGTGTTCTGCATGTGGATTAGCTTTAAATTCAGGTATAACGCAAGTAGCGTCTTTATCACCATAAATGAGCCCAGATTCTAAACGCATGATTTTAAACGCTTGCGAGTCACCGTCAGTAGGTTAGTCCACAACCTCAATGCTTTCCTCTTTCAACTGGTTTTTTATAAATTGCCACCTCTTGCGGACAACTTCAAAGGAGTATGTATCATCAGTCCCGTACATAAGTAGGCAGAAAAAAGGAGCATTCTCAACTAAGTGTTGCGCTATCACGGTATATAGAAGTCGGGTAGGTGTTTCGTTGAGGAAATATATCTCAATAGCTTTGGCTGATGTTGCAACAAAAGATTTACTTTTCTGCATACCACAATTATCATAGAGGAGAACAAATCCAATAATCTCATTTCATCGGTTGGGAGAAATAACGTACCAATTCGAAAAAGCGATAAAAAACGTACCAGTTCGGCCGAACGTCATAAAATTATTAATTTTGACAATATTATGATCGCACTCGGTCGAATTGGTACGTTTTTGAGCGCTTTTTCGAATTGGTACATTTTTTAGCGCTTTTTCGAATTGGTACGTTATTCCTCCCAACCGACGATTTGTCTTTCTGTTGTATCTAATTCTGTTGACAATGCCGGTGCAATCATCACTTAACCAAACCTTGGCCGGTAGATTATTATCATTTGAAAAAGCTTTTAGTTCTTTGACACGCAGTTGACCCTCCACTATTGTATATCAGCGCTGTATATATGAATACGTACATATGAGCAGGACGGCAGGGGTAAGTTGTGTTATAAAAAATTGAATAAGCTTTTTCCACCGCTAATGTATATAAAAGTAGCTACATCTTTTAATACTTTCAGATAGCGTACGCTTCTGTCACTTTTATTGGTTTTGCGTTTATAGATGTTTACCAGAGCATCCAAAAGTGTAGACCCATTGTATATTATTTTTTCGATTTTTTCCAATAATTTTGGTCCAGAAACACCTTAAAAAATACATAGGACTTAACTGAATGCAACAACAGTATAACTGAAATTTATACGTAAATAATTTATAAAAGCAATCAACAAAAAGTATGAAATGTAACGAGGTTAGACTTGCTTTGAATGGCATCACGTGTATGCATGTGTGGGTATAAATATTCACGTACGAAAAGCACCGTCAAGTTGTTATAAACGAGATTATAAGGTGTATTTGAATTCCTAATTTCCGCATAAACCGAGGAATGAACCAAGATAATTGTAATTTGATACCTGTAATGCCACTCATTCTGAAGATTCCACATGAAAAATCAGTATCTGATTGAACTAACGGGACGTCCTCGTTGCTCTTCGATGGCTCATCCAATCTCCGTATTTTGTGGCAAGCTGAATCTTCCTATTCAGCCTGAACGTGTGAAACGATTCCAAAAAATGGTTTTTTCAACTTGCAATTTATCGGCAACCCATTTTACAGCACCCCTAATGGAATTAACATCGACTCAACGGTGGAAAACATTAGGCTTTTGCCAAATTTTTTTACTCAATCACACATTTGTAAGAGATTTCCAACATATGCTATTTCCTCTAGTTTTTTGAAGTTATCAACAAATTAGAAAACTGCCAGATCGTGTATAAAACCGACGCATCATGGGAAAAGTTAATCATGATCTTCTTAGAAAAAGTGACATGTATACTAACTGCTTTGTAAGAATGTATTTGCACCCGAAAGCAAGCTCGTGAGCCCTCTGGCATGATAAGAAAAACGAAACCTGTATGGATGTGTAACGTCGGGCGTGGACGTTACATTTTGAGCCTAAGCTTTCGCTTAATAGCTCCGGATCAGAAGAGAAAGGAGTAGGACGTTGCGGAACCTAGCGTTACTAGTGCGTCGAGGTGAGTGGAAAGCCCTAACACAGCTTCGGATGGGCTGCTGTTTTTCGTAGGTAACGGGAAGCGCTTCTGCCGAGTTCGACCGCTGGGTCAACCGGTTGGAATTCAATCGTTCGGTGCTCGGGGTGTCACGGGTAGTCGAGCCGAACTCTCAGCATCCGGCTGACAGCAAAACAGCTTTAGCACCTTTAGTAGAATTCGTGAACGAGTGAAAGGCTCGGTAGCGTTAAATCATATGCTTATCCACGATATCCTACCAGACAGCAGGAGTGCTGATTGATATAGGGTGGGCGCGATCAAAAATGAAAGAGAAAATCGTATACTGTGCTTACTTTTATTTAATTTGATTTTACACGTTCCGGGGCGAGAGATACCATGGTGAGGCGCTGGATGGAGCGCTCTCGAGCAGACGGATGGGCCTGCTGAGACGAGATCTGGTCGCGCTATGTGGGACCCACGACCTCGTCGTGATGAGATTTGGAATAGAACTGCTTCTGCACGGGCCAGTAGGGCGCCCATCAGTCCGCGATGTCTCTAGCACCAGATGACGCAAGGAAATTGACAAGGGAAAATTTTCGTTGACCAGCGTCGGGCCAGTGCAAAATACACGCGCGCCAAAATTTTCCAGGCGGTTCCCCTTGCGTCAGGGAGAGGGAAAGAGTTTTCTCCTATTACTCTCCGTCTCCCTTTACGTGCTGCAGAATTACGACTTTATCTCATGTTTGAATATCGCTGACGAATAAATGTAGGAGTACAAAATGATAAGCCAAACTGCCTTTAGCTCGATTACTCGAGTCGAGTGCAATGTGGATGGCAAAAATCGCTTAGTTTTAGAGTTTTTGCTAACTTACACACTACATGCTGGCGTTAAGTACGCGTGGCATGGTAGAAGTTAATAGTAATAAGTATGAATTGGGATAATAGTAATGGTTATAATATTAGTTTAACGCTAAACTCAATTAGTAGTGACAGTAATACTATATGCTAATAATAGTGTTAGTAGATTACTAGTAAATATGTTCGCAACGTAATAATAATTCGAACTACAATGATAACTAAAGTTAACGATAGGATAATTTTAATAGTAGAGTTAGGGTGATTGCAAACGTCATAATAAGTTTAAAGTAAGCTAACAATATTACTTGAAATAATAGGACTTGATGGTAATATGACAATAATTGTAATCATAAAATTATGGTATAAACATAATGCTAAACGCAGTTAGTAGTAACACCATATGCTAATGATAATGTTAGTAGATAAACATGATCGCAAAAATAATAATAATTACAATAATAATTATAGTTATATCATATGCTAATAATAATAACTAAAGTAAACATGTCACTTGTAATGACAAGGATTAATGATAATAATTATAATAGTAAAATTCTAGTAGTGGGACTGTTATAATAATAACGGTGGTAATAGTTATAACAATAGCGCATAGTAATAATAGTAACAATGATTAATTCTTACTCTGATAATGTAAGGATAATAATATCTACACCCATAAAAGTAATAGTGGCAATAATAGTAGTATTGACACTAATAGTTCTTTGTAATGATAATAAATTTGCAAATGGCGATGTTAAACATACTAGTGATGTTTCAATTTCATCGGAGCAATACTGGTTGTAATAGCATCAATTGAAATAATAATAATTAGTAATAATGTTAGTGCTAATAATATTAGTAGTATAAATGATGATTCCAACCGCTGGAGTGACAGGGCTCCTGATTTATCATCGGCTGACTTGCAAAATATGAATATTTAAAATGTTCGCACGTGGCTGAAACTAATTTCCGGGTATGAGAAAAGCTTTGACGCTGAATCGGCTCGATGTAACGCCAGGCCAGGTCCTGAGTTTCTCCTCGTCGTTCCCAGGTGAACGCTCATGAATCGACAGTGCTTGTGCGAATGGATGAGTGTAGGTGAAAAAAAGACAGGACAGGAAGGGCTGATGTCGAGTTGGGCCAGAAGATAAGAAAACGTGCCGAATTAGGACCGTGCACAAATTGGTTCCCAAACTTATCAAAAAAGTCAAATTGGTTCCCGCCGTTTATCGGGCCATTAGGGGAAATGGTCAAATTGGTTTCCGAGGCCCAGAGGGGCATAGTCAAATTGGTTCCCGGGGAAAAAAAATGTAAATTATATATATAATATATATTTATGTATTTTACATATATATAATGTATTATATTTTAATGTATAAAATATAAACATTAAAATAATTATTAAAAAACAATGTTTTCAGAAATGATATGTAGTTTCACTAGCATATACTTCACTGATATATACTTTCATAATTATTACAAATCAATGTTTTCACTACTAGCTATAGGTGTGTAGTAAAAAGAAACGCTTGGGTTGCGGTCGATCACACTCGACTCTCGGCTGACAAAGTGTCAACAAGTGCTTGTAATAATAATTTCACTGTAAGTTCACTATATCTGTTTCGTTTAATATTCCCTTACGTTTCATAAATAATAAATTAATTATGTTTTTATTGTAGCACCTGATTTTGCAACACAAATTTTTGTTTATTTTTGTGTAAGTCTTGAAAATGGAGTTTTTTTTTAAGTGAAAGAGGTACAACTCTTTTGTACGTAGATAACTACACTTTTGGTTTTCAAAAAAATCTGAAAAACGATCTTCAGCGTTGGACGTGCACATTTCGATCGTGTAAGTGCTATATAAAAATCAATGCCTCAAATGATGTTGTGGAAAGATCGACTCACCAACACGAGCACAAACAAGTTGACGAGGCCATTAAAAATCGGCGAAAATTGTGTGGTGATCTGAAACGTAAAGCTGTAGACGATGTCTTGGTTCGTCCCTCGAAATTATTGCGAGATGAGTTACGGCATTCAGATATCGATACTTTAACTGTAGATGATGTAAACAAAGTTTGACGAAGCATTCGTACAGCTCGTCGTAGTGTACTGCCACCTTTGCCGAGGTCTTCAGAATTTCACGCAGCTTTGGACGAACTTAGACCTCTTAATACAAACAGAAACGAGCTAAATCCGCTTTTCAATGATAACACAGAAAATATTATTTTGTTTTCCGGGTTTAATAGTCGGGAACCAATTTGACTATGCGCCTCAGGGCCTCGGGAATCAATTTGATCATGGTGATCAGCGACATCTTTAACTGGGAACCAATTTGACACCGCCGCGAATTAGGTCCCGGTCTTTTATCTCGGTGCCGAATTGCGTTCCGGTGAGTGCCGACCTCTGGCTCATTATTTTCTAA
>JAPYYV010022538.1:0-11353 GCA_030522625.1 Copidosoma aretas
TAATGATAATGAAAATGACGATGGTAGAAGTCCGTGTAATAAAAACAAAGGGCCACCACACACACACACACACACACATTATATCTCATATTACACTCTCAACCGGCGGCATCACTGCACCAATGGCACGTGCAGTGGCTCGGGAGGGGGGGGGGCAGTCGAAAGTTCCACCGGTCGCGGGGGGTGCGCTGCGCACGAGGCTCCGAAAGTCGGTGGATTGGGCCCGACCGACCGACCTGCTGCCGTCGTGGTACTACACGTATAATATACGTGTGTACCTACATAATGCGCGTACAAAAGAAGGGGGGCAGCCAAAGGAACGACCGAGACTCTTAACTTTATAACAGGGTAGGGAGGGTGTATATATATGTATATATATATTATGGCCCCCGTGATCTGAACAAGTATAATATATCGAGAACGAGTCGCGTTTCGTTGCTGGGTATCGCTATATATTATAGGTATACGAGAAGTAGGTACACGCGATGACGAAACACGAGACGGGAGAGGCAAGGCAGGCGCAGGGCAGGACAGAGGAGCGTATGTATACGTATATATACCCCCGCGCTCCGGTGCAGGAAGCCGTGCCGCTGCTGCCGAAGCCCATCAGGAAGGAACGGGACGCGCGGCCGGGCGTATTGTACGCCCCGTGCCTGTCAAACTGGTCCCTTTTGTTTTTTTTTTGTTTCTGCCAACGCTTCTTCTCCTTATATTGTACGCTTTTGAAAGGCAGGCACGCGGGCTGCAAAGGACCTTCGGTCTTTTATTTCTTTTCCCATTCTCTACCGATTTTTCCATATACCTGCGCGTGCACGCGTTCGAAATTATCCAGGGGATAAACGCGCACAAAAGCCTTGCACACTATACACTAATCCGTTGGGGAGTGACGTCAGTCCACCTGACTCACACCTCCTCACCCCCCTTACACACACACACACACACATACCATACCGATCGGCCTCACATCAGGTATAATATTATAATAACGCATGCGACTCGTGCTGCAGTGCGCCGCGGAGGAAAACAAAAAATTCGACTTTCCCATGCTCCTATCTATAGATACTTCTGCTCTGCACCGCGGAGAGATTTTTCAAAATGGCAGCACTAGCGTACACCGATTACCGGTATAGTATACCTAGGTGTACCGGTGCGCTGACAAAAAGCGTCCTGCCGATCGATCGCCGATCTCAATCACGTGTCCTCTCATCCCCCTCCCCCCGTATACGGCACTCGATTCGCGAATCTCACCCCCGGGGGAGCGTGTGTACGCGTAAGCGGTGCACATGCGCGCTTGCGGGCCAATGCCGATGTTCTTATATACTCACCTCTCGTAGCCCATCAGTGGCACCAGCACCGCCAGCTCCGGTCGCCGAGGACGGTACATCATGATTTTCGGGATCAAGCGCAGTATAATGATCTACCCGCACCAACGGACATCAGCTGGTGAAAATCGTTAGCACGCACGAACAACCCGAACACACACGCACACGAGTATGCTTCAAGCCAGACGGTGTATTATAAACGGAACGCACGAGAGAGAGAGAGAGAGAGAGTCACGGCTAACCGATCCCCGCAGCTTTCTCCTCCTCCCGATGGCGCTCCGCTCTCCCTCTGCTCCTTTCCCCGCGAGTCCGCTCTTGTATCCTGTGTTATCGTAATGTATATATATATTCTTGTACGTACACTCCCAGGGGACGCTGATTTTCGCACTCCCCGAGCTGATGTCCGACGACGGAAAATTCACGGCTAACGGACGGTTCGTCCAGTATACACCGAGTATAAAGCAGAGCAACAAAACGGACGCGACGGTTGCTGTACGGCCGAGGAGGAGGCACCGTTGCTCGATCGGTTGGCTCTCCTGACGTACGCTACCTTGCACTACTCTCTTGTGCGCAGGTATGGTGGTGCTGACGCCGGCCGCCAGGCTTTCTCTCTCTCTCTCTTCGGCCTGAAAGTGTATGCATGTGTATAAGCCCCCCCTATTCCTTTCCTATATACTTGTACGTCGTTTCACTCGCGCGAGGACGTGTGTGTGTGTGTGTGTGTGTGTGTGTGGGAGGCAATGGGTAATACTGTATGGGTTACACCTACATTATTCCTGCAGTGGTTCCATACGCGCTGTGTTTATCCTATACATGGGTGATTCTGCCGTAACTTACTCGGATATCGTCCGGGGCTCGTGAAGCCGTATAATACAAATTTAATTGAACAAGGTAAAATTGATAATGCATGCTGAAATTTTTTTAAGCTTTCTCTTATGCATACAGCCTCGAGATGAAAAACTGTCTCCTTCACGGTAAAAATTGCGAAAATAGGTCCAAAGTGTCAGTTCCGACCCCTGTCCAGAGCTCAATTTTCCACC
The DNA here is from genome assembly GCA_030522625.1 of Copidosoma aretas. Classification (NCBI taxonomy): domain Eukaryota; kingdom Metazoa; phylum Arthropoda; class Insecta; order Hymenoptera; family Encyrtidae; genus Copidosoma; species Copidosoma aretas. Next base: position 2,363 of record JAPYYV010022538.1, read on the forward strand.
CAAGAAAAATAAAGCTTTTTCGCCAGATTCGCGCACATGCATTATAAACTACAGTATTCAGGCATTGTATTCGTACTGTAGTTGCATCGATTAACAACTAATAAATACAAGTTTTTACTGCATTTTTGTCCCACGATTTGAACTAAAATCATGGTTTGAGCACAAATCGCGTGAAAAAACACACTTTTAATTATAACTGTGCTACCCAATGGCAATATTCTAGGGCTGACAATAGTTTTGACTTTTTGAACAGCCAAGTGTTTGATATCCGTTTTTGGCGCGAACAAAATTTTCGGTCGGTTCCGACCCCACCTAGATTAACCACTTGATGTACTTGTACAGGTGCAAAAACTATATTTTCTCATGCTATTTGGTGCTACTGGACCTTTTATGAGCGGAAAAGTCATCATTTTCTGTCGACGAGTTATAAAAGCCCCCCCTAAAGCTCGAAATGTCAGTCCCCCCCCCCCCCCCAAAGTCAAAGTCTATTTTTTTTCTTACTTCAAGACAAATTTTTGCTAATGTTACTGTCGGGTTGAAATATGAGAGACGTGTCTCGGTGTTGGCCAAATAATTCTTTTTTCGCGAAAAACATCGGTAAACGGTGGTTCTACTTTCAACGCTAGTACCAAAGTAGTACACTAATTCAGATGGTCGAAACTTGACTTGAACGAGAGCTAAAGTGGAACTCTATCGATTAAAAAAAAGTTTGTTGAATTTCGTGCCACCAATTAAAAGTTATGGCGTTTTTAAGAAAAACAACGGAGTTTGGGTAAAAATCCCCGAAATCTCATCATTATCGATTTTCGTGTCTCTTCTTTGAACAGCTATAACTTTTGAACGGAGGCAGTGAATTGAACCAACTTTTTTTTAAATCCAGAGTGCTTGATTCCAGCTTTTATGCAAGCTGAGTAAGGACGCACCTTAACTATATCCAAGCAGCATAACCACACACGCGCTAGAGAGACAGACGTATACTTTTGGTATATGCAATGGAAATACCATTAAAAAAAAACCAACGTTTTCAACCAACTTTAGTTTCGACAAATTTCAAAGTTGATTCGAGCCAGCTACGGGAGAATCTCGCATGTATAATGTTCGCGGTGCGTGCGCTGGGCCAGTTTGCGGGCAATTATTGGTTTACGGGCCCTCCGGGCGAAAGGTTAAATCATGGGAGGGACCGCGTATAGTGCGGCTGGCCGCTGCAGGCGCGTTAGGGACGCAAATAAAGGGAGGGAGAAGATATTCAGAGGGCCGTTACGGATAGATCGCGGCTGAGTGGGTTAAACTACGTTTCATGTATTATTGTGTTCCTTTTTTATCCATACATACTTACCTGCGTGTAATGTTGTTTGTACAGTTATATACGCACGCATTATAATGAATAGATCTTCGCGTGGGCGTGCAAGGGTACATTATGTACGCTGTGCTACAGTTATCCGTCGTAATTACATTTTAAGCGTGTACATACAACTGTATTTGATTCTTCTTATTCTCCTTTTTTTCCTTTTTTTCAGGGCAATCGCGCCGTCCGTGACTTGAGGAATATGTATGCATATTATATTATTGTGTATATCTGTCCAGGTATAGATATACAGACTCGAGTTTTATGGTATATTTGCGCGTACAACGGTATACGCGGTACATCGCATCAATATATATGCATGCGCAGATAGATGTATATATAAATATGGACTCCTGCAGCAGAGCTTGAGTATAAATCTGCCGTAATACGGTATTTATGGCATAGGTAACGATCGAGCGAGCGCAGCACGCTCGAATGATTTAATTTGAGGAAACAAACTCGGACGTATACTTGCACATACCTGCGAGGATAAATATTCGCTCAAGTGGACTTTCTAAATATCCGCAGGTACTTACGTCCGTGTATTTTTAGAAAGCCGATAAATATAATGTGTATGTACACTGTATACATATATAATACACATACAGGTATTTACGCTTTGCGACGGGAATCACCGATTTAAAAAAAAAAAATCTATATCCATGGTACATGTAATGTACGTCCTGTGTGTTTTCTAAATAATACAATGTTCCGTATACACTTTGCCGAGTGTAATACCAATGCTATTGTATTTATTTTACGGATGCCGAGTAAGGCACGAATAAAAGTGTTTTCTCCCGAACCGCCAATCATCCCGAGCAGAGCGAATAAAGTTTCGTGTATTATTTTTCCCACCATCACTCTCCCCTGTCTTCAAGCGGAGTTCAAATTTCCCTCGTAATTATTATGTACACAGGCGCGTGAAAAACAAAAAACCGCACGCGTATAAATGAATATAGGATACGCGTCGACGGTAAAAGAAAGAAAAATCAAACTGAATAGACGCATCCATTAAGGAGCAACGATATTTTCATCGCATCGCGCCGCCCAACGCTGCTTTAACCACGAAGCACGTACCAGAGATCGCTTCGCAAAACGTCGTATGCATAAATACATGCATGCTCTTGTACATACATATGTGTCCGCGCGCGCTCCCGATCTATGCGCAAGATTTTCGCGATTTTTTTTTTTCCTACGTCGCAAGGTCGATATTCGCTCGGTGGGGGAGGATTTTTTTTTCTTTTCCGCGGAAACATTGCATAAGGATGAACGTTGCGCTTTATGCAACGAGCGTGCGATTCGGATCGTTTTCGGCTCGCTGTTTTGACGGACGGTATAGGCGTACACGCGTATGTATTCGCGCGTCACTGGGAAAGAATGTGCACACAACAGGACGATTGAGATCCAGCGCGGCTGGCGGTGGGGGGAAAGTATTTTTTTCCACGACTTTTGTTCCAATGCGCAGGTTCCCGATGATTTCAAGCTATAATAGAAGGGGGACGCGCGAAATTTTGTTCAATTCGACGCGATTTGTTTCATTGCAAAATTGCCGGTACAATTCCCCCGCGTGGAAATTATGCTTTCCATACGTTCAAATTGAATGATCTCGTCCGAACAGCGATTCGTCCACGCACGCCGCGCTAATTTTATACGAAAAAACATCGGGTTACAGCGTAATGACGCCGTTTATATGCCATAGCTCGATCTCTTCGCTTAAAATTTGCGTGATATTTATATTTTTTGTTCCCCCGTAGCAGGTATACTTATACTTGTATCTATAACTGGTAAGTAGTTGCTGCACGATTGTCAATCAACAATAAGCGCGTAGGAATGCGACACTAACGAGGTGATGGTTTTTATTGGCGTTTCGTTTTTTTTTTGTTTATTTTTTTCCCCAAGACCTAGGGCCGTGGAGTTCGTACGCGGTGACATTGCGTTTTTTCTTTGGTCGCGCGCGATTGATGATCGTCGAAGGGTACACGACGGTACACGTATTTTCAATTTTGAAAAATTATATCCTCGCATCGATTGAGGATGATGATGCTTGAAATTTTTTCATTCAGAATATTACGCGTGTGTATTAGCAGATGATGGTATAGCTTTGAACAAAAACAAAAAAAAAATGAATAAATAATCAAAACAACATACTCATGGTAGAGACGAAACATTGAGCTGCTTCTGAACTTCTTATAATCAACTTAAAATTTAGCGCAAAACACACTTCTGCATCAAATAAATTCGACAACAACAAAGCAAAATAAAATAACTCTTGACGGGGAACGTTTAAGTTTTCCGAGTCCTTAAGAAAAATCCGCTCGACAATCATCATCAAGCTCGACTCGCGCGCAACGGAAGCGTATCAATTATAATAATACTAAAAATAATAATAATAATAATACTCATTCCGAAGCATGACCTCATTAGGATATAAATAAGCGCTTGGATAACGCGCGCAACGCGAGCCGTTCTTTTTTGAACCCATCAAACGGTAAGTATATAGGTGCGTTACAAGTATACCCTGCTGCACAAGTGCAGCTCGAGACGCGAGAACAAAGGAAGCGGAAAAAAGACGACACGACGAATGCACATGCAAATTCGCATAATACGAATCGCAAGACGGTACGTACAAACACGAGCGCAGCATCGCGTGCGGTATACCAGTATATTTAAGCATATCGGCCGGTCGCCGACGAGATAACGAGATAATCGAGCGCCATTCGCATCCCGCGAATTCCTCTCTCCCCCACCCCCTTCCCCTCCGAACAGCCCGCGATAGAGTCCTGACGATAAAATTTCATGCTTCAATTTCCGCCCAGCGCGTTTTGTTCCTCCGCTTCGGCCCCGCGCACAATGGAATGATAATTCGCTCTCCGGAAACATCGCGCGCGCGGCAACGTTCTTTCGCACACAAAACTCCGCTGCGCATGTATATACAGCGATCGCGTCCGTACGATCGGTATTGCGAGCACCCCACCCCCCCCCCCCCCGCCCGTGATTATGCCGATGAACGCGCGTATACGCCCCAAAGTGTCCTATCTGGGCATTAGCAATACGATCTCTCGGCTGCGGCGGCGACGGAGGGATTGAAAAATTATCCGTGCCCCCGCGCATTGGGGGATCGGATCGAAAGTTGCGCCACGAGAGCGCGCTCGCGGAAGCCCCGCGGCTTGCGGGTCCCCGAAGAGGCGACAATAGGGAAGGTACCACTGCAGCGGGCGTTCTATGATTTACATAACAAAAGCCGCTCACCTGCGCGTGCAGATCAGGTCCCGATGCGCCCGCGCCGCGGTGGATTGTCCCAGGCAAGACGGGGCCGGGGCTGCGGTGGATTGGCGGTGGTTTTTTTTTGTTCCCGAAGCGCGGGCCGGGATTCGCGCGATAGGGCATCGAGGTTGAGTCGCGCGCCGTTTGCCCGGCGTGGTTTTTTTTTCGCTCGCTCGGGCTGCTTGCCGTGTCGCCATCTGGCACTCGGTCGGCGTACTGCTGTATACTACAATGTTTGCTCCGACGGAATACCGATCGATCGGTCGATACCTGATTGGTCAATGCATTCGCTCGTCGGAATTTCATCGTCGCTGTTGATTCGAGTGGGTTTTACGCCTGATCGGATCGCGCGTCGTAGAAATGATAAGAAGAATTTGAATAATGACCAAATCGCTCCATCGAATCGAACAACTGTGAACAATAAACAATCAACATTACTGCGCGAGGATTACGGAACGTAAAAGATCATGTCGCGCGTTTGCCGGTAGTGCGCCAATCGCGAGATTAAAGTGTCGTAGAGCTGGTAAAATAGTTCGCAATACTGGAACTACGCAGTTGTGCATTTGATGAAAATTAATGAACGCGCTCAACTGATGGACTCCACAAACGCGTTGTTGTTTCAGCAAATCGTGCATATGATTTATTGTTGCATTCATTGGACTTTATTGACATTTTTTTTTCTCGATTCTGCTCATGACTGTATCGTAACTCCAATGTTATACTTTATCGAAAAAACATAATGATGATTACAATAGGAATGATAAAAATAACGAAAAAGGGGGGGGGGGGGTTAACCGATCGACAGGGGGGTCTTGAGCAAAACCGGTCTCCGCTGCGTCGGCCTCTGGGCGGGCTGGCCGGGCGACGGCCGACCGAAGGGCCGAAACTGCGGCAGCACGGAGACTCCCTGTGGAACGACCGTAGGCAGGTTGATCGGCGACTTGGGAATGTTGAGGGGAGACGACGTGGCCAGGGCGGAGCTCGGATCGAGGAAGTCGCTGACCGAGCCGAGCTTCGGGAACGACGGGACGTTGTCGGTCAGGGCCGAGACCGACTTCTCGATCGTTCGCAGCGGCTGCTTGATGTCCACGAAGAAGAGACTGCAGGCCGCGCTCTTGAACCTCTCCTGCAGCCCGGTCCACAGGCCCATCTCGCAGAACCTGTTTGTCGAGCGCGTTGTGACGTTTATATTCCTCCACTCATGCAGTTCCAAAAATATTTAATTCCGCCGCTTGGAAGGAGGGAAAAGGTAGCAATTCAAAGAAAGCCCCGAGAAAGCTACCAGTTTGGCCGAACTCTACGACAGGTATTTTTGTGCACACAGATCTGAATATTTTCGTTTTACTCTTCTAGTTTCTTGCGGCTTTTTTTGAATCGGCATCTCTTCTTCCTCCCACGCGACGATTTATCGAACAAACAATTGCAATTAAAATCGAGATTCGATCGAATTGTCCGTAGAATAACCGTGTTCCCCCGAAACGATACTCCACCTGAACTTGTTCTCCACCTTCGGCTGCGAGGATATGCTGAGGAACCCATCCTCGCCCGACCCGGTGAACGAGCCCAGGGACAGCGTCTGCGACGAGCCACCAGCGTCCCGGTTCTTCGATCTGACCTTGACGTCGCCGCTCCGCGCAAAGTTGACGATCATGTCCGTGTAGACGTCCATCACCATTTCGTCCTCCTCGTCGAAGCTCTTGGCCGGCATGGCCTCGCCGTCAATGCTGTTGGGCTCGAAAACGTAGCCCAAGTCGTCGCCGTGGCTCGTGATACCGGTCTCGGCGGAATCGGCGACCAGGGGCAGCCCGTGCAGAAAGTCCTTGCCGAAGCCCTTGTTGCTCCTGTGGTCGAAGCTGTACAGGAACGCCTTGGTCTTCTTGGACCAGTTCTCGACGGTCAGGAAGGCCGGGACGTTGAAGACCGCGTCGTTGAGCGCCTCCGTGACCTTGGCGATGCCCCCGGCTATCCCGTCGCCCTGTCTGGAGCCCCCGAGGAAGGGATCGAGGTACTTGCCGAAGGCCTCGGGGACGAACTGCCACGTGACGCTGCCGATCGTGGGCACGATCTTCTGGAGGCTCGGCACGAGCTCCTTGGTTATGAAGTCCGGCAGTGCCTGGAGGGTCTGGGTAATTGTGGGTGATAATGTAATCTCTCCGAACGAGGCGCTCTTTGTATAATTCTGATCGACATCGCTTGCCGCTGGTTGGTTCGTTTGATCAACTACTTATAATTATACTTCATCGCCTCTGGTTCGAAGAGATTACGCGTTTTAGCTGTTCGGAGTAAACTTATAGGCAATTTCGAACATTCCTGCATTGCGAATGGAGTCTTTCAATGAGTGATTGCACGATGTGACTAAGCGATGTAGCATAGCTGAATTTTCTTGTGACAAATTATATTCAACTCCACGATCGAAATAATCAATTGAATCGTTCGTTTTGTGTAACCGCGATGATAACGCTCATGTGTAGTTTTTGTATACAACGTTGCTTCAAGAGCAGCAGACTCGAGTGTGCGCACTCAATATCAAGCTAGCCCATCGTATGCGAGTGCATTGATAAGGTTTTGATATTTGACAATTGTACGTATCTTTAGACTTGCTGAGATGGACGAGACATTTATATTATTTCTCTCACATTCTGATATTGGAGTTTTGTCGATTTGATTAAACATTTTTTTTCCTCACATGTCCGTCAGTGATGTTCAGTTCAGCTGAGTAATGTAGTGATTATTTTCCTTATCGGTTATTAAAAAGAGCACGCGGTGATGTGTCTGCCATGTCCCAGTGTATAATGAGTATGCAGTGTGTGTGTAGAACTGCACTTTGTTATTTTCATTTTTTTTTTGAACAACATGAATTTTAAAAACAATAATATGATGTACTTTGTTGTTTACTCGTAGTCTTTCGTGTTACTAAATATGCTTGACCTTGGTAAAGTTTCTACCATATCGTCCGGATGAGTCTTACAAGCCATAAATACATAGAAGACAGTAGATCAGTACAGTTGATCCGATATCTGGACTTTAGTAATTTTCGCGTAAATCATTATTTTAGCCGGACGTTTGTTGCGAGTGCGTAATTATATAATATGTATTAATACTCCCAGGTTCAGGGACATTTACCTTTGTGATCACAGACTTGAATGGCCCGTTCATCGCACCCCCCGTTTCGTCCTTCATCACTCCCGTGAGTAGCGGCACGTCGGGCAGGTCGTCCAGGCTCAGCGAGTTCTCCGGCTGGTCGGTCACGAAGTTGGGCAAATACCTGCAGCAAGTACAACATACGCGCGTGCGTGTTTATATTCATGGAACAAGCGGAATAGAGGTGAAAAAAAAGTTCAAGAGTTAGAAAAAGTGTCCACCTCAAGTCGTTCTTCCCCTCGACGACCGGGCCGGGATTGAGGAGCGAGGACACGTCGGTGATAAAGTTCTTGGCCTTCTTGAGAAAGCTCTCCTGCTTGGTGTCCTGCTCGACGAGCTTCTCGAAGGGCAGCTCCCGCAGACAGCGCACCATGTCGACGGTGTCGTTGACCGGACAACGGTGCTCGGCCGCCATCGCGTCCGCCGATTTGCGCGGCTCCCGGTCGATCGCGAAGCGCGACAGGAGCGAGCCGGACATGGCGACGATGCCCTTGAAGTAGGCTGGAACGTTTGATAGGAAGCGTTGGACAAACGACGCACTGGACCGCACGTACTCTGTATGATGCACGTACTGTTTCCGAATTTCGAGAGCCCGAGCATGAAGGCCGAACTGGCGCCGCTGCCCTGGCCCATGGCCGTGATCCTCCCGGGGTTGCCGCCGAAGAACTCGATGTAGTCCCTGACCCACTCGACGGCGAGTATCTGGTCGAAGAGGCCGTTGTTGCCGGACAGGTCCTTCGTGCCGGTGCTCAGGAATCCTGCGGTCGTACACGCGTTTAATTGTTACATACATGTGGCTCCCCTGCGCGGCTCGTGTACGCTATAGCATACCGACCGCTGTACAATAATTATAACCCAATGACAATTAGACCTAGGGATCCCAGGCGGTACTGTATCGAGACGACGATGGTCTTCTTCTCGACGAGGTTCCGCATCTCGTACTGCGTGGCAGCACCGCGGCGAAAATTGCCCCCGTGGATCCATATTAATACGGGGTAGCCGTCGGTCGCGTCGGGCAGGGCCGGCGTGAAGACGTTGAGGAAGAGACAGTCCTCGCTGCCGATCACGCCCCCCTTGGCCCCCGGCTGCGGGCACGGCGGGCCCCACTTTGTCGCGTTAACCTCGTCCTCCAGGTACAGGGGGACCGAGCGCTGAGGGGGGTTTTTGCTTTATTGTTGGTTTTTTTTTTTCTTTTTTTTTTTTTTTTTTTTTTTTTCTTTTTTTTTTTTTCTTTTTTTCTT
>JAPYYV010022541.1:0-10922 GCA_030522625.1 Copidosoma aretas
CTATCTTGTTAATTCTTAAGTTTCCTTCTGTAGCTAAGTCGTGTGCTTCCTAAAGGATTTAATCCATCTCTTATTTTTGAACGACTACATGTAAAGTCTTGGTCTTTAAATTTGGTGTTATCCATTTCTTGTATAAAACTCCATCTTTAATTACGAATGAGTCCCATTGACTACAGTATGCTTTTGTTATGTCTTCAACAATTAAAAATTTTGTTATAAAAGGAGCTTTTAAAAGTAAATTTATTTGAATTTTCATTAATTCTTCGGCCATTTAAAACTGGGCTCAAAGAAGCTGGAATACCTACTGTCAAACTTGCTCCTGGAAGCTCAACAAAACCTAGTGTTTCTGCCGAATAACCTAAGCGGTTATGGACAATTGAACTTGTCGTAGCCTTTCTTACCGCAATTAAAGCACTTAACGTTTGCAGCATTCCAGGGTTTTCTTTCCTGACTCGCTTCTGGATTGAAATTCAAGTGCACTGCACTGTAGGCTTCTGCAACAACATAATTCCTTTGAAGTATCCTATTTTCATTAAAAATTGCTTTAACCGCTATTGTCCATTAAAGAGCGACTCCCAAAGATTTAATCCTTCCTAATTATATCACTTCTTCCACTAAATCATCAGCAATTCCAAAAATGAACTGCAAAAAAGCAATTTTGTCTTGAGTAGTAAGCAAGCACTCAGGATATACTACTGTAACTAACTATTTCAAATTAGCAGCTAATCTTTTAAAATCCTGATCAAGTCTCTGTTTCCTATTTTTTAGTTGGGAATAGTACGCTACTGCCAAATACTTTTCCACAAAACATACCTCAAGTTTTAAAATTAAACCTGACAACCCTTCCTACTCTGAAAAATGATCTAGCACTGTTCCTGCTTCTCCACGTAGGCTAGAGATTAGAGCAATCATCATCTTATTCTTATTTTGATCTTGTCCATTTAACTTGGCTATTAGGTAAAACTGATTGAAAAATCTCTAAACAGCTGAAAGTTTAGGCCGTAAGTACAATCATACTTTTGTATAAATATCGTCCCAACCGCTGCAATCTACGAACTAGTACTAAATAATTTAATCATAGATCCCTTACTTAGTTCTTTAATGTTTTATTTCTTGTAGAGAAAGCTTTGTAATAGAGAAAATGTTACACGTAAAAGTAACATGTTGAAAATGTTTTTACTGAACACCAGAATCGATTGACTGTAGACCGACAAACATTACTGCAAATGTGTGTGTGAGCATATAAGAGTGTTTGTGTGTGTGTGTGTGTGTGTGTGTGTGTGTGTGTGTGTGTGTGTGTGTGTGTGGCTGTATGTGCATGGGTATGAGTAATCGGTCATATTTCAGAATACCAAAAATTGATTATAATGCAACTTGTCCTTTTTTTTTGTATTTGGATTTGGATTAACTCTAAGGAGCTAAGTTACGACTACACTGCTAGGTATGTTGTATGATTGATTTTACCTATTTTAAGTAATCGATTTCTTATTATAAAGTCTTGTTTGTTGCTACTTATAGCAAAAGTAGCATATTGATGGAGAACAAACTAATAGATCATACAATTTTATATAGGGAAACATATTTTGATAAATGATGCCATACACAGTTCGTTGATTTTATTTTATGTAAAAACTTATGATTTTATACTACTAATAATTTTTAAAAAATATGGAATTTTTATATATTTTTTATTGTTTGGACGTGTTTTAATTAATTAAAAGGACGACTAAAAATAATAACAGTTTATGTACATTCGTAAAAAAAGTATATGTAATGCGTGGATCATTAAGGGTATATTTTTGTTGACATTCACAAATTATTGTCATGGATACAAAATCGCATACTAAGATAATATGGTATGAATAATTTTTCTAAGAATTAAAAATTTTTTCTATATTTTTAATATATATATATATATATATATTTATATATATATATATATATAACTATCTTAGTACTACGAAGAAAAAATGTGGGTTGGTATGTCTCGTTCCCTTTTATTAAGATTTTTTTTATTTTAAAAATCGAATTTTGTAAAAATTGGTGAAAACTCGTGATGAAACAATATTGAAATTGAAAGCTAAACTAGTTGAACTGCAGGAAAATTTTTCCGATTTGCAGGTTTAGTTGGACGACGTAGAGCAAGAAAAGGAGGACGCAGTGCGTCAGGAACAATAAATTCGTTAGAGGACGCTCCGGTAATTGCAGTCAACTCTTGGTGATGCTCGCGACATGATCGTGGGCCGGAAAACTAAAGGGAACGCAGTTTTGATTAAACGAAACTCACTTCTAAATAAAAGACCGACTTAGCAAAGAGTAAATGCAGCATTCAAGCGCTCTAACCAACTTTTCTGCATAGAGCCTCCTACGTATACTTTACTAGCATCTTCAAGGCACTCTCTAAGAACTTTACCGATAGTGTTGTAGGGTAACTCACCCATTTCCCATGATAAGCCATGATGATTACATTTAAGCCATGTATTTTCTCTTTTGTATTTGTCGCTGAGTCTTCGCCAAGGAAATGGCTGCCTGAATTTATATACAGAAGGCTCAGCGTTTCCAGGTAGTGGAACTAAAGCTAACTCTTTTAGCACAAAGTCATTGACAGGCTGTTTAAAGCCCTGCAGACACGATCAACAATCTCACAGCATGAACCAGACGAGGGTTGCCAAAAATGTTTTGCTACCACCACCACGACTATTGAAACCACCGCCACCACAGCAATCACAACCACCACAACTATTACAACCACCGCCACCACAGCAATCACAACCATGGTATTCACTTTCGGTTTTGAACACATATTTTAGACAGTCGGTTTTAAATAGGTTAAAGACAGGTTCATTAACTTCCTTTAACGTTCAAATCGATGATTGTGATGGTAGCTATCCGTTTAGGGATTTTTCAATGAGTTTAACCTAATAGCCAAGTTAAATTGATGAGATCAAAATAAGAATAAGATGACGATTGCTCTAATCTACGTGAAGAAGCAGGAACAGTGCTAGATCATTTTTCAGAGTAGGAAGGGTTGTCAGGTTTAATTTTAAAACTTGAGGTATGTTTTGTGAAAAAGTAATTGGCAGTAGCGTACTATTCCCAATAACAAAATAGGAAACAGAGACTTGATCAGAATTTTTAAAGATTAGCTGCTAATTTAAAATAGTTAGTTACAATAGTATCTCCTGAGTGCTTGCTCACTACTCAAGATAAAATTGCTTTTTTGCAGCTTATTTTTGGAATTGCTAATGATTTAGTGGAAGAAGTGATTTAATTAGGAAGGATTAAATCTTTGGGAGTCGCTCTTTAACAAACAATAGTGGTTGAAGCAATTTTTAATGAAAATAGGATACTTCAAAGGAATTATGTTGTTGCAGAAGCCTACAGTGCAGTGCACTCGAATTTTAATCCAGAAGCGAGTCAGGAAAGAAAACCCTGGAATGCTGCCAACGTTAAGTGCTTTAATTTCGGTAAGAAAGGCTACGACAATTTCAATTGTTCATAACTGCTTGCGTTATTCGGCAGAAACACTAGGTTTTGTTGAGCTTCCAGGAGCAAGTTTGATCGTAAGTATTCCAGCTTCTTTGAGCCCAGTTTTAAATGGCCAAAGAATTAATGGAAATTCAAATAAATTTACTTTTAAAAGCTCCTTTTATAACAAAATTTTTAATTAATAAAGACATTACAAAAGCATACTGTAGTCGATGGGACTTATTCGTAATTACAGATGGAGTTTTGTACAAGAAATGGATAACACCAAATTTAAAGACCAAGACTTTACATGTAGTCGTTCAAAAATAAGAGATGGATTAAATCCTTTAGGAAGCACATGACTTAGCTACAGAAGGAAACTTAAGAATTAACAAGATAGTGGACAAGATTAAGAAAAGATTCTTTTGGGCTACTTGCAAGAAAGACGCTGAGAACTGGTGTCGTATATGTATGACTTGTATTGCAAAGAGAGGTTAACCAGATGGGGGAGTTAGTAGAATGAAAATTTACAATTCAGTAGTACCTATTGAGAGGCTTTTTTACTGGATAACAAATATCCTCTTGTGATAATGGATAATTTTACCAAATAAGTCGAAGCTTTCCCCTTATGAAACATGAGGACAAAAAAAATAACTCAGGTTTTTGTTAATTTACACCCACAATCAAACGGCCAGGTAGAACGACAACATCAGTCGATTCTTCGTTATGTATCTAATCTTGTAAGCGAGAATAGATTAGGACCGTTCGATACTACTTTTTTTGTTAGCTTTTAGATCTTTCAAACATGTGACGACCGGATTCTCTCCAGCTGAGAAGTGCACTGGTGGCGACTTTTGACTTCCGCTGGATCTGATAAAAGGGCCTCCTCCGAATAATCATGTGAGAGTTTTATTGCCGAAGAATCACGTACAGAAGCTAAGGAAAAAGATAGCAGATTTGACAAGAAAAGATACATGATTTGACAAGAACCTGCATAACTGTAACATCTACCAAGAACAAGACCCATTACGACAAAAAAACAAGAACAGCCGAATTTTTGGAATGAAAAAAAGTTTGGATCTACAGTCCACAAAGGACCAAAGAAAAGAGCCCGAAATAGCAAAGAAATTGGGACGGCCCGTTGGAAATTGTCAAGAGTATCAACAATGTTGTCCATGCCATTAGGAAATCACCAAAATACAAAACGAAGATTATACATGCAAACAGTATTGAGATTTTCCATGAAAGCAAGTCAGCCTAACTACTGTGCTTCGGTTTTATTTTGCGTGGCTAATTTTTCCAAAGTCGTTGGACGAATGCCGGAGTAAAATAAGATTCACGGAAAGTCATTTCTTATTTCGTGACCAAGGATTACACTGTGCACCTTCCACATCACCCTGAAAAGATATGCATACTTAGATAAATGAGATACAATTATATTAAAGATGCTCCATAACTTGGCGGTGGAGTCAAGGTAAAAGCTTTATCTCCTGCAGCTGTGATAGAAAATCTGGTTAAAGTTGGATTTACTCTTGAATGCAATGTTATTACGGACTTTGTAGGTGGTCAAGTAGAGCCATTATTTATCTAAAGCTGTATTGATATTCTGGAGCTACATTAGAAGAGGATGGTTATATTTTAAAGTGTTGTCTTGTGTATGGTTTCGTGATTGCCAGAACAGAAATCTAAAAGAGGATGGGGTAATGTTAAGTACACGGTTAAAAAACCCTGCAACGTATGGCTGCCACGTTTTTATAATGTCGCTATGCATTGCTAGGTGTTGTTGTTGTTGAAAAATAATAGTCAGTTGAGATTATAACCTTAAGCTGTTAATTTTTTTTCCTTCTGTCATTAAAATTTCGCTTCATTTTATGAAGAAACCTGTTTAAATTGGTACTTGTAAATATACCAATACATATATATGTATCAATCTAAAATTTTTGAATGAGTTATGCTAAAAGTAACCAATCGAATGTCATCCCCGTAAAAAAAAAATGACATTTATGGGCCAGAAAATTAACATTATTACCGTTAAGAGAAAATTTTTTAGTCATGACATCTTAAATGACGCAAGCAGACAGATTTCAAAATTTTTTGCTCTTAAGATACTTTTTCATAATGCTCTACAAAATATTTCTAATTTTCTCCAAAAAAAATTTATTACTTTCATGAATAATGATGTTTCAATGATATAAACCACTTTGACATGTTTAAAATAATGTACAAACATACCAGAACGGTTTTTTGTACGAAAAATTCTGTTTTTACAAATTTAGAATATATATATATATATATATATATTTATATATATGTATATTTCACATAGATATATGTAACGAGTAGATACAACCCTTAGAGTCTTGGATTCATGTTGGTCATGCTTTTAGGAACAAAATAAATTAAGCCTATAATAAGCTTGCATTGAGTTAAAATTTGTGTAACGTACGGATTTTAATAGTTTTTCCGGCTTTCTGGACCACCCTGGTGGTGGCACACCCACGCGACGCAACACCGTGACGCCGCGCCACTGGCCGTCTAGGCAGCCCCACATGGCCATTTGTAAATCTGTTTCGGCACGTTTGAAGTCAGTAGTTCTGGCAGACTCGTCATTATCTTGGCTTTCCATACACGTACAAAAATCGTTTTGTCACTGATTTGGGAAAGCTTGTCTAGATAAGCATCATTACATACGTTACTTTATCCTGCATCACATAATCGGCGCTCTACGTCGTGATTTACTCTATCGTCTATTTTTGTTCGCAAACAATGATTATTTTTTTTCTATTCTACTACATTATACTTACGTTGCTTACTGTTGACTCTCCTTTTCAGCAAGGGTTAAATTTGTATAAACTATAGCAATAGAACAGAAACCAATTAAAAACTAACGTGCAGGAATTTAATGTTGCGTGCCAGATTTGCATCTTCTGCATGAAAAAGAACCTTGTGCCTCGCATTCGGTCCTTGTTAATTAAAGGCCTGCCATTAAAGCACTGCAACTAATCTCTACGTGCCTGTTATTTCTCGAAGTGTACGCTAGTTAGGCACATTTTTTAAAGTGACAAAAGTGTTGTAGCTGTCCTGCTTCTCCTTTTTTCTCTCATGGAAATATCGACTATTGGGAGAGGAGCTAACGTGGTTGGAGCAGAGCCGGGCTGTCCCGTTCGATTATTCAGTGACTCTTCCAAGACTGAAGTTTTAAACTGTTTCATAAAATCAGTAAAGGCACCCTTGAAAGTAAAGTACTCATCAGATATAACCTCAAAAAGTTTCGAGGTGACATATTTATTTGCAGAGTCATAATCGTTGGCAGTGTTAATATTATTATGATTTTGAATTAGTCGTTGATATCTTTCATTGAACCGCTCGATATGAGCTTTAGCCAGACCTTTCGTCATCTTACCTTGCCCTACTTTTTTAAAATTAGAAAAAGCGTTTGCGATAGAAGCACGAAGAGTTTGCTGAGCCTTCACGAAGTATTCCATTCGGCCTCGGTACTATGGTGCCGAAGCGGATTCAATAATAAAATGAAAGAGAGAGGAGATTAAGCTACCTCCTGGTGGTTCACGAGCAATTTAGCCAAATATATAAAAATAATAAAATTTCAATTAACCTGAGAGCTGGTGAGAAGAGAGGTTATTTTTAAACCTAGTTACAATTCCATTTCTTTTAATTTTAATAAATAATAAATAGATTGTTATTATAACAAATAGTGAGATAACAAAGATTGAAATCAATTTTTTCAATAAACTTACAACGTTATTATTACAATACTAGCTAAACATAAATTTAATTCTTAGTTGTACTGAAGAAAAGGTCTTATGGTGAAGTACTTAACTGCAAAAGAAATTTTAGAAGATTCAAACAAAACAGTACTGAATAAATAATTGATAAGTTTTACTTAATATGGAGCGTTACGCATACTTTTTTTATCTTTCTTGTTATAGCAATATTATCTCACCTCAAATAATATATTACCAAACTAAAATATACTAGTTCAATCATTGTAAGTTTAGACCAGTTGTATAGCAGAAAAACCAATAATTTCCTTATCTCTAAAGTCTTCTAAGTTTTGAATACAGGTTTTTAAATACAAAATTCTCTGCTAGTTACGGCCGCTGTTTCTCACGAAGACTTTCTTGGAATCCGTTGCCTTGTTGTTAAGAAGCCACCTTGGCTCAATTATGTTGATGTTTTCGGCTCTCTGCTTGATACAAAGACAGCAAAAACATTCTCGTTATAATTTTCTGCTGCGGCAGCGTCGGCGATGTTGATTCTCTGTTGCTCCCCCCGTCACTCTTTACACTAGACGGTACTACAGCACTCGCATACCAAAACTTGTTTATGTTTCACCAGGCAGTAGCCAGCAGCTTTGACTTTGCTGAGGTGACCGCTTCCAAGCTCTCGCTATCTGGCTCTAAGGACTTTGTTCGATTTTGAGCGGACTGTAAAACTCATGATTATTTAAGGGAGCCGGTTTGCGAGGACTTAGAAAATTAAGGTGAAAATATGTTCACACACACAACACTTATTTTTTGTAATTTTTACTCAAAACTTTAGCCAAGCTTTTATAAATAAATTTTAACACTGGTAAAACTCTTGAGCATTTTAAACCAAACAAAAATGTGTTTAAACGCAATGGAAAGAAAAGAAGGCATTATAAACTTTACAAGGCTGAACTTTGAATAACACAGCAAAATCATTTCAAACAGATTATTTTCTTTACATGTAAGATTACTGTCTTTTGTTTTATTCAATGGAAAGTAAATTGAAAAATGTTGGTTCGCACTATCGTGATAATCACTGTTTTGTTTAACTAATATCACTTTTGATTGTCACTTTCACTATAAACTCACTCAAGTTTTCTTGATTTATTCAAACCTTGTAATTATCATTAATGGCATTGTTCTATTATTTTTAACGGTTTTATAACTTTTAATTTATTCAAACCGTAACTTCATCTAATAACTGTTTTTACAAAAAGTATTTTCTTGTGCTCAACAGCAACGACAACGATTCACTTGACTATACTGTCGCAACCTTATGCTATTCAAATATAAATCCTTTAAGAGAAACTTTTCTCTCTCACTAAATACTGCAAGCACCAACTTGCTGAACCAAAGGCACCCTGGCCTGTTTGAGCTAAGAAGAACCTTCTTCTCGAGCTTGAACTGAGTACATGCTCGCTTTCAGTTGTGGCGCACAGGCCTCGTTTGCCTAGAGCATGTGAGACGTCTAGTCTCGATGGTTAGCAACCAGCAACTCAACTCACTATTTTGCTCAGCGTGGCTCTCTCGTCGTCGTTCGACGCGCAGCGCTACCATGATTAGCTCTATCGCTTTTTCTCTCCCTTCACCCCCCTTTCCTACTCATATCGCCTAACTAAACAGCCATAATGTATGCAGACTTTTCGGATTTTTAATGATGGAATTTGGTGTTGATTATGGGGTCGATAGATAGAGAAAAGCCTAATGTTTCTGATGTGTAGCCGCAGTTAGGGTCTTTGAGCACTATGCTCGCACAGTGTGAGTCGAAAAGTGAAAAGCAGGAAAGCGAAACTAGACAGAAAGGACAATTTGACTGTTTTTTCGTAAATTTGACCAACAAACCGACTTTGCACGTTGTTTTTGATGATTGGAGTCGAAAGAGCGTAACATTTTACATAGCAATCGTTCTTCATATTTTAACATTCTATCCCAATACACGCGTAAGAGCCGGGGCCACCGCCTGAGCAACTTACGGCGGATTCAGTCATATACGTTCAAAGTCATACACTTGTACGCAAGTACTAATATGAACGCTCTGTGGTACATTAGACATAATTTAGATCAAGTGCCATTAGTTTATACGTTAATTTAAATATAAAAATATTTAACCACTGAAAAATACTTTTGGACGATAAGAAGAGACCATAAATTCCTCTTGATTCTGAACCGTCAATCAGGTTTTTTCGTGTCAAAAACTAGCACATTTAAGTCGCTAAATTATTATGATTTCTTGCTCATAAATAGTGCGTAAAATCAAGATTTTAGCACGAACTGTAGTGCAGAATACAATAGGGACTTTTTTTAATCCAAATATTTAGGGTATTGTCTAACATAATATATGTAACCCACCATTCGAACAATTTATAAGACTCTAGGAATTATGCAACTTTTCTAGATGCTAACGAACAGAGATATTTTTAATAAAGACATCTAAATCCAATAACAAAATATTCAGTAGTTGACATGTCCGGCACCATCTAGCTACAAAATTTTAAATTCTAACTATTGATTGTATAGGAGACTATAATAATGATCTATAACATATTTAATTTAGTATAAAAAAAAGAAGTCGGGAAGAAGATGAGTAATTTTTTAATCTAGAATCTCAACATTTAGGACTAAATAGATTTTAAACTTTTTCCAAAAAAAATAATGCCATAGGCTGAAATAAACTCATCGAATGGTGTCTCAAAAAAAAATTTACTTTATTTATACGCCAGGAAATTAAAAAAGTTGACGTTAATAGAAAAAGTTAAATTTTAAGACTGCAGATAATGCTATCAACGGGATTTTAAAATGTTTTGTTCCCAGGTTACCTTCTCTATAATGCTTTACTAGATAGTTTAGATTTGTGACAAAAAAAATCTGCCAAAACAAGGGCTTTAGGTTGAACGTCGAATGCTTCATATATAAATATACTAATACGCGAGCAGATACTATAACCTTAGTAAACATTTTGTGTCAATAATATAAGCCACTCCAAAATATTTCAAATAGTTTACAAAATTACCATTATTATTTTCTTGTACGAAAAATGCAGTTTGTATGATTTGTATATACATATACTTATATTTTATAGTCGTGCTGTGCTAGACGGTCCGTTTGTTTCCATACGCAACCTCTCTGGCTCCCTTACACTCCTTCTGACTTTCTCACACTCCTACACGCTCCTCCATGCTCCCCTGATGTTCCTACGCAGCTTCTTTGCAGCTCCTTCATAAATCACGAAAATTTTTGCTAATTTTTACGTAATTTTCAACTCAACTTGTTCTTTGGTCAGCTTCTCTCCGCTCCCCACGATTTTTCTACGCCTATCAACGATCTTCAATGCTTTCCTTTACTCCAACGCTCCTCCCATTCTCCTACACTTGTCCCCCATTAAATTCATTCTACTCCCAAAAAAAGTAGCTGTATAACAACAATAATGTATAAAAAAAATGAAATGTTATTCTATTATTTATGTTACAGAAACCTCATTATTGAAACATTTTTAATCTTGCCAATTTATGGAGACACTTTAAATTTAAACCGTTGCATTGTAAAAGATAATCTGATAACTTGATCTTGAATGTAATAATTATATACGTGCATAATAAGTTCAATGTGTTGTAAGTATTTTTTCACATATAAAAACAAAGTTTTAATAAATTCAGTAATTAGAAAAATGTGGATAAAGTTTGCCTTGAC
>JAPYYV010022549.1:0-28189 GCA_030522625.1 Copidosoma aretas
AGCTATAAATTCGAATGCGACTATTTATGGTGTCATCTTGAATATAAAGAGTTCTGCTGACGAATATAAGCGGTCATTACCGTAATGCCCCTAATCTCAAAGATATTTTAAATTATGAATACGGTGACTTTAGTGTACCGAGACGTCTGGTGTGCATATGTACCGAACTAAATTTCGTTGAAAAATGTCTATTTGGAGCGTTAGAATCGTCAAAAAAGTACCATTTTAATCAACTCCTGTTGTCTGAAAATGAAAATAGAGCCGGGTCCAAAGTTTTCGACTAGTTTGGACCTCAAATGACATGGAAAAAATAATTGAAAAATAGTCTAAACACTGCATTTTGAAAATCTTATTTCACGCAACAAATTATCCCGTTTTTCGTGAAATGACTCGTGAATATTATTATGTTGTGAAATTACTGAATTTACTATGGATACATTATTATTGTATTACTTGTATTACTTATAATATTATATATTTACACTATATAATTATACGTTATTACAAACTACTTTATTTAAGTTTCAAGTGTAAGATAAGTCAACTCACGAAACGTAATCTCCCCCATTATTTCCTTGTCTGTTGTTGATCGCTTACTGCTCAGTATATATTACGTGTTCACTCGACGAATGACTAGATCACACTGTATGACTGTAAACAATGCATCAGGTAAGCTGCGCAGCTCATTGCGCAGTATAGAGTGCGCACCTCGGCTAGGTCACTGGCCACTGACTCACTTAGCTGACTAAGCTCACAGTGTGATGTAGTCACTCGTCAAGAGAACACGTATTTCATACAGAGCAGTAAGCGATCAACAGCGGAGTAAGAAATAAGGAGATTCTGTTTCGTGAGTAGACTTATCTTACACTTGAAACTTAGAGTAGTTTTTAATAGCGTATACGTATGCAACGTAATGAAATAATTAATTACATAATAAAAATGTCTTCGTATTTAGTAATA
Source organism: Copidosoma aretas (assembly GCA_030522625.1). Classification (NCBI taxonomy): domain Eukaryota; kingdom Metazoa; phylum Arthropoda; class Insecta; order Hymenoptera; family Encyrtidae; genus Copidosoma; species Copidosoma aretas. The sequence continues at coordinate 961 of JAPYYV010022549.1, forward strand.
ATTTTATCATAAAAAATACAAATGAATTAGTTAATAAACATTGACGAAAAATTTACAAAATATACAATAATTGCCAACTCTCGAAACTTTAACAGAATAGTTTTTTATAACATATGTGGGTCATTTTACAAAAACTGCGATATTTTAAAAAGCTTATGTTTATAAACAACGCATTTTATTATTTTGAGCCAAAACTAAACAGTGTAAACTAATTTTCTCTATATAGCCCATTTAAAATCTGGTCGAAAATTGTTTGCCGTGGTCGTAGGATGAAAAAAACCGGACAAAATGTAATTACCGTAATGCTAAGCATTTAAAAATTTCGTTTTTAGCAGCTTGTACTGAATGTACTGATAATAATCTGAAACTTCTAGCATACAATAATTAAGAACGACAAAAAAAGATTTTTTGAAAATGTACAAGGCGTTCAAATTGTAAAGCCTAGTTTTGACACTTTTGAATTGCGTGAGGCAAATGCGAACAAGCATATAAGCGACTATAGTGTACAAAAGCGTCTAGTGTGCATACGTACCAAACTATATTTCATCGAAAAATTCCTACTTGAGGCTACAGAATTGCAAAAAAGATACCATTACGGTAATGGCCGGTCTGTAATGCTTTTGTGAAGTTTTGTAAAAATCCCATTTAATCAACTTGTGTTGTCTCTAAAAATGACAATAGAGCCAAAAGTTTCCAGCTGTTTGGATCTCACACAACGAAGAAAAAAAAAAATTCTTCGCAGTAAATTTTGACAATCCTACTTTACACACCGAAATATCCCGCTTTTCGTGAAATGACCCATGTATGCTATACACGGAGGGGTCGACTGATGGCCGAGCATCAATTACGGGATTAGGTGGGTGTATATAACCGTCGAGACTTTCTCGCGTCCCCCATCTTTTCCACCAGACAGCCCCGACTCGTGTACACACGCATTCGCGGTCCACCGCGCGCTCCATCAATGGATTTTCGTAATAAATCCCACCGGATCTCTCCGACCACGTGCCTTCCCGGAATCATACCCGCGCGCGAGCCGATCCGGACAATCACTCCTCCGCGCATAATGCAGCACGACACCAGCAGCGAACTCACGAATCGGCGATTCGATTAGCGTCGTCGGGGCGAACCGAATTGCATTCCGCGCACTATACTCCCCCTCGCTCATACACGCGCACCCTTTGTCAGAGAAGCGCGCTCGGCTAGCCCATTGAAATTTCGAGGCTGCCGGCTCATTAACTCGGCCCGCGATTTTTTCCCCGAGTCGACCGTCCGTCCATCTGGGCAGCGCTGCCCTTCTGTTTTCTCGTTCTTTTTTTTTTCCGCAGGAGTCTGATTCGGTCTGGAAAGCAAGGACAGAAGGGAGGTACATTACGGGATTGGGGGATGAATTAAGAGGGCGCTTTTTTTTTTCGACCGACTTTTATGGACAGTGTTTATGAATGTGCTCAGCGGGTCGAAGCGGTATTATTTTTTAACAACTGAATGGGAAAAAATGCGGCATTTTCCGTCCGTATCGACGTTCCGTGCTGGAATTGCAGGATGGAACGGTAGAGACTGGATAATCGAATATGATTGGACATTTTTTTCCTCACAGTAGTCTATCGAGTGCTTCGTAATCGTCGGGTCATGTTTCGACGAGATTGAAAAATCATTACTTGGTGTTTTTCTTAATAAAGTCGATGGTTAATTGTCAGTGAGATAAAAATTTTTTCACCGTGTACTGATAAAGAGTTAGGAATCAAAACGATTCCTCCCAATTTCAATCCAGGGCATACGGAAAAATACAAAAATTTTGTTTCCAACGAAATGTACCAAAAATGTTTCGTACTCTCGTGCGAGACTGATGTTCCGAGTGAATAATTAAAATACATCAGACTATCTTACCGACCGGCAAACTGCACCTTTGTACATTAGTAAAACTTGGAAAACTCAGAGAGCCAAAAAAATTATCTTGCCTGATAGATCGATAACATACTACACACGCCTGACACAACCAAGACGCGGTATAACAGCGAAAGCCGCGCGTGTGACGCGATCGTACAAGAATCTCGACAACTTTTGCCGAGCCCATTACAACTTTTGCGATGGAAGAGGTCGGGCGGACGGGCAATGTAACGAAAAACTCTTCGATTCGAAAAACGCGCGGCTCGCATGCCAAAGTTTTGCACTGTTATACATTGTTTTGACACGTACGTCTGCTCGGATATTTGTTCCTGCTCTGCTCCGACTTTATTCAATTTTCTGTCTGCCACGACTGTTTGTGGTATAGCACTCGGGGGTATGGCATGGAGCGTTAATTAAAGTGAAAGCGCCCGAGGGACGGCATCACGTTCGGCCCGTTAATATACATGAGCGAGTAATTACGAGCACCAAGGGGTACTGAAGATCGGATGGTTATCAGCCTCTTGGATATCCGATCGGTTTGTCTTGTGTTTCACCACGTGCGCGTCTTATTTAAATTTGGGTGGTTTTTTTTTTCTCTTTTAAAGAGATTTTAATATAAGGAAAGAAAACGGTCGGACGAGTGATTCAGAGAAACGGGACCTTCGGTGTCTTTTCATGAGTGTATCAGAGAAATGCCGTCGTCAAAGAGAGAGTTTAAAAACGAAAACACGTTTGATGTCCATGTTATCATTACTCATCGTCAGCTGCGACTTGTTTTTTTTTTTTTTTTTTTTTTTTTTTTTTTTTTTTTTTTTTTTTTTTTTTTTTTTTTTTTTTTTTTTTTTTTTTTTTTTTGTTGTTTTTTTTTTTTTTGCTATTAGAAGAAAGATATTCCGTACGCGTACATTTTTGTGAATGCAGATCGACCTGGAAAAATTCTTTGAAAATGCAAAGGGTGTGATTTAAAATTGAGAAAAATTTGTATTCAAATCGTGAAAATCCGACAACGGAGTTCGTGACAAAATTTTTCCTCCAATCCATAGGTCTTCTGCAATTTCGAGAAATACCCATTCCTCAGCGGGCTTGTAGGTACAATGAAACATTTCGTACGGATTGCAAATAGTGCATTTTAATGGTGCAGTATTCTTTCTTTATCTTCTTCTTCTTTCCTTTACGCATCAGTGAAAGAATACTAATGATAAATAGCCTGCTATTGTAAAAGTCGTCCATTGAAAGTAAGATCGTCCGTTTTGTATGGACAGTAAGATACAAAATAACGAGCACATCTTGGACGTCATTGTTGCATCATCATTTGCTTCTCTTTTTAATAAGAAAGTTTCTAATGTACATTAACACATTCTTTACAACAAACTTTAATTCCATCCTGATTTTGTAGCATGAAATACTTTCATTAAAAAGTTGCATCGAGTTTCAAACGAACTCAAATGCAGTAATTTGTCGCGAAAAAATTTCTTTATCAAAGAATTTCGATTCACCGGAAATAAAGTAAGGCACGAAGCAATAATTTCATTTAACGTAGTAAGCTGCGGCGCTTTACCGTAAATACGATGGACCACTTTCCGCAATTTATCGAATGGCAGCAGAAAACGTGCACCGTTGGTCGAACGATTGCTGTGCCGGACAATAGGTATAAATTAGTAATGTTTAAAATTTTACTTCATTCAACAGCCAACCGACGGGGATGCTTTCAGACAATGCTGACAGTGACATCTTTAATTGAAGGGCCGGTGCAATAAGGGGATTAGCACTTTTTCAAACTTTATTTGATTAATAAAGCATACATTCCATTCCATTAAAAAATTATTTTTTCAGATGCTGGAAAATATCAGTTCTGAGAAAATTATTTAGAAAATATAAAAATGTAAAGCTGTGAAGAGCAAGTCAACTTCAAAGAAGTGCTGATCCTCTTATTGCATCCGGCCCTTCAATTGATTTTTTCTAAAGATTTGAACTGGAATATCATCAAAAATAAGGGCAGCACCGAAGTTGCTCGGGGCCAATAAGTAGATGGGGGTTGTTGTATCTTCCACTTGTTTGTTGGTCTCTCGTATCTGCATCCTAAAAAAGCCTCCTTTTTTAATCAATAATAAAAGTGATTGCTGGAACCCGTGATGAATACAGGACAAAGCAATAATGATGAATCAAGTACTTTGGATCAATGAAAAAAAAAATAGCTCTAAATTAATCTAAATGATCCATAAGCATGCTTCGAGGAGAATTTAATAAACTATCATCACTATAACGTACAATCTTGTTTGTATTAAATTGCTGCAAGCACCCTTTCTATAATTATTTTAAATTAAGCCTTCTTGAGCAAAAATACACAATCACGCGTATTCGCAGCAGCTGCGCAATCTTATCTTGTTTTCTGAGGAAAACCGGCTTTCAACGCACCAGAAACAGGGAGGAGAGCTAAAGCATCACTCGAGGTAAACAAACGTCGGTTGGTTTTCCATATACCTACCCCAGCCTCGGAGCAGCGTGGGCGTGCTATATTGGCATTGGCCTAATTGAAATCTCACATTTCGTACGAGGTGCAAAGGCGAGCTTTACCTATCATTATTACTCCAGTGGGGAAAAAATGAAACTCGTTAGCATGGAATGTAATTACATGGATGGACGGAGGACGCGGAGCGCCGTGCGGACTCTCTGGAGTGTATTATACATACAAGGGAGATGGACAATAAAAGGAAGACAACAATTTTCGCTCACCTCTCATTAAGCGTCAGCCGTTCGTACATGGCGAGCGGGACGCCTATAGTAGGCAATGTGAAAAGAAGAGTTTTAATATCTCACACTCCCTAGAGTCAATGCAATCCGTGCAAACTATAGGGCTCCTGTTTGACCAAGATAATTATGCTGGACAAAGCAGAACTTTCTAACCGATGAGTATTCAAACTTGGGTCCGACTATTTTATGAATTTCCGGACACTGAAATAATATGTATATTTTTTTTTTCATAAAAATGCAGTAGTTTTTTTAACGAGTATTTTTTTATTTTTTTATTTTTTTCAATCACTGCTCATCACACAGCCCTCGACATAATTTATAAAGCAAATTCATAATACATTGAACTTTCAGGAAATATGAAAATACTTTTTTCAAATATTCAGACACTGACGTGTTTCTTCCCAATTTTTGTTTATCTTTCACAATGCGATCAACTATTTTTCCTCGAAAAATTTTTCATCTAATACTACGTGTATTAAGGAAGCCAAAATTTTTATGTACGAATAATGCAACGCGTTGGTTCCAAACTATATTTGAAAAAGTAATCATGCCCAAGTCTGACTATATCGCGTCTATACTACTTACTTCGAGAGGCTTAATTTTCATATCAATCGTAAGAACAGATGTACGATAAAAAAGCGCGGTGTTTCAGTAACAAAGCTGCCTTAGCGTGTAACTTCAGATCCAACTGCACCACTACCGTTCTCGGCACTGGTAATCGTCAATAATCGCCCTGTAGCACTGTCGATACTCTTCCCGTACAACCAGCCCTTGCGAAATTTTCTCGTCCAATTTCATCGCGAGAGGAGCGCAGGTGAGTTTTCGGTACAGCAGTCGGTACGTAGCTATAACGCGGTAACAGTTAACCGACGATGGATCGAAGCCGGCGAGCAATCGCCCGGTGGTTATCCAATTATGGTTCCATGCAGTCACGGCACGCGATCGCCGTCGGCTGAATGAACAGCGTCAGCTCAGTATGAAAGAGCGAATCATCTCATCTCCGAAATTAAAAAATGTACGATCTCATTGTAATTTTAAGAACGCGAGATGCAAATAAATAAATAAATAAATGAATTTCATAAACGTAATGCCGTCACGAACTTGTGATAAAATAACTCCCAACTGAGGATAGGCTTGAAATCGACGGACGCGCGGATGGATGGACCTGCGGCCAGAGTATAATAGTAGAGACGTGACGTTTTCTGTTGCAGAGCTAGACCTCGACTATCTGGAGCGGCGCGGCGGGGGCGAGGACGGGCCCGAGTCCGAAGCAGCGAGTGGCCCGGGCAAGCCCGACGAGGACAGTCCAGCCGACACCCTCGGGCGCGTCAAGGTCATATTTCTCGGGGCCTCCGGGGTCGGCAAGTCCAGCATCATTCGGGTAAGTGTGTGCTTTAATGTCAGTTCTCGTGATTCGGGGAACTTTATCATCTGCAGGGCTAGCTGATCGTGGGGTATTGATTTCCAATAACTCGATAGTGAAAATTAAAGATGACGCCAAATCGTTTGGTATAGTTGTTGTAGAGTTGACTAGCTGTAAAATTAAAAAAAAAAAAAGCATAAAATAGTCGTAGCAAAGGTGATTCTTTGAGGGTGATGATAAATCCGTGGCTCTAAATGGTCAAACGAGTGTAATACTTCCGTCATTTACCATACCACGACAGTTTTGCACATGTTACAGCTACGTACTTTCGTAATGCAAAAAAACGTATTTAGCGACCCTGGCAGAATCGTTAATACAATAACTGGCTAGAAACTCGTTTACACGTTAATCGCACGTATGCACTTATACTTTAACGAGTTTTTAGCCCAGTTTTTGTAGTAATTTTCTACCAGGGGACCTGATTTTTTTATTCCGTACGGTCACCCCAAAATTGAAAAAAAAAACCTAGAAATTCCAAAGATACAATAGTCAAAAAATTATTTTCAGAAAGATAAAACCGTTGATTCGTAACGGACTTTGAATTCGATAATAGTTTGGATCATTAATAGTATATTTATTGATTTTCCATCTTAAAAACAATATCCAAACCATTATTCTGAACTCCGAAAACAGCTCTTTTTCGCGGATTTCTCGTATACATATGCACACGCACTACAAACCCCTCCCCCAACTGTCATCTTTCATTTCCTATTTACGCTGTCGGCCACTCGGCTCGACCACCCCGCGTTAAAGCTGCTCGCAGCCTCCATATATCTCTTTCCTCGGGCCACGGCCCGCCCTCATCTTCTCTGGCCAGGAAATGAAATATTTTTATTAGATCCGATGGAGAGAGAGAGAGAGAGAGAGAGAGTGAGGCGACCTTTTTTTCACCCCCCCCCCCTCTCTCTTTCGCTCGCCGAGAACTTATTTAGCGGCTATTGTTAGCTCTGGTCCGAGAATACTGACAGCCTTTGATACACGATGATTAACTCCGTGACGGGCTGCATGCTCGTGGGTTTCGATTGAAAGGACTGTCCGTACCGAGAAAATAGGCTATTGTGTTTTGCATGAAATTCGCTGAAAATTGTGTATGCAGGAGGTCGTGGATCTTTCGAACTACAGTTTTGATGGTTATACGCCTTTCAAAACTGACAGATTCAGAGGAAATGATTATTTGAGTCGCCGATTCTGATTGGGTCATTTTGAGAGACCAAGTAGTACGGACGATGGATGTACATACATCGCGGCTTTTTCTCCAATACTTAATTCTAAATATTGTCAAGTGGCTTATTTTGATCACAGTGGGAAATGTTTCTTGAAAATTGATGATTCCTGATGAATAATTTATAGTAGAAGTGTGATTATAAAAATTTTTTTAAAATGCATCACACGCGCAATTTAATATTTCGTTATCAATCGTCCAAATCCAATAATAAAGAGTTGAATAACGAATTTGTATATGTTTGATCAAGAATTTAGTAAGCATTTTGTTCACCTTCGTTTTTTAATCGACGTACAAATATACAAGTTTGAATTTCGTGGAAAACATATAAAAAATCATAAACGTACAGGAAATAAAATTGTATCATCAAAGGCTGCGAAAGTGTATTTTCAAAGAGGTATGAAAATTCGCTGCAGTTAAACAAAAGTAAAATTAATTTAACATTTGATTCTTTAATTATCAAAATAACATTTACGATATCAGGGTAACTATTTATATTCTTATTGTTGTTATTACGAACAAAGTATCAAAATACGTGCATCAGAAGATAATTCGGGAGATGAAATGAAATGTGTGCTAAAGGATAAAATAGGCGGGACAGATTATAATTTTGATTAAAAATATGCAAATCAAAAATGGCAAATGAAAAAGTACTCCAACTTTTGTGCCTTGTGCCCAATTTATTTTTCCATAATTTATTCATACCACGAACAATGAAAAATGCAAAAGTAATATAGAGATTTCCCTTATCATATAACGATGAGCTCTGTAGAGATTTTCATGAAGTTTATCGGCTAAAAATAAAAAACAAAAAACCAACCTCTTTGAAGATTTCACTCGTTACATACCACGCATACAGTTTTTTACATCCCACACAACCCCAGCAATGTTCACAGTTAGTTAAAAGAAAGTTATTGGCGAACGAGCGGCTACACCATTTTTTATCCTGACGTTTCACGTGTGAGTTCTTTTGCGCGTCGAAAAAAAAGACCGGATGATGAAAAAAAGCCAACGAAACAACAGCCACCTCCAGTTCTGGGGTACAAAAGAAAAATCCAAACGCCGGCTCGTCGATTCTTTTTATATAAAAATACACCCCCCCCCCCCCCCCCCCCCCCCCCCCCGCCCCCCCCCCCCCCCCCCCCGCCCCCCCCACGCCCCCCGCGCGCGCGGCACTGTTTATTCGCGGATTTGCCAAACGTCAATGCATCGCCTCGCGAGCTTTCATCCGCACAAACACGCGGATGTGCCTTTTCGCTGCGACCGTATTCGGCAGGCGCGCGCACGAAGAATTTCGCTTCGCTTGTTCGCTCTTCTTTTTACGTACACATATATGTGGCACACACCGTGTCCTGAAAAGGCACTTACGGTTCGAGGATATTTTTTTTTTTACTTCGAAGACAGAGGAAGAAACCGAAGATAGAGAAGATGGATGAAAGGGAGAACTATGCTTTAGGAGAAAAAAGCCTGCTGAAACGATATCTCACGAGCAATTACCGAGAAAGAATAGGGGGAGGAAGAGGAACGGACGCAGATTAGGATTAATTTCTCTTTGTGAGCGCGCCCCCCCGTGATTGCGTTTAGCTGCTGCTGGTGATGACAAAGCCGAGCGACTTTTGTACTGGCCGTGAAAGTTGTCATAATTGGTTTTCGCTAATGACGCCGCTGTCTTTGTGGCCAAGAGATTTTTTTTCGCGCACATGTGGGTTGAAAAATCGATGTTGGATTTCATTGTTTGGTTGATGCATTTTATACAAAAATACTTCTCAATAATTGCCTTGAATATTAATTAAAGGAAAATTTCGTAATATGTACGTGCAGACTCGTGACTACGCTTTTTAGATCCGTAGCATAAAATTGTTTTTCATTGAGTTGACGTTGATTGAAAAGGCTCGATCGAAGTGTGAAAATATTGTTTCTGTACAAATTATAATGATTGCCGAAATATTTCCAGCTGACCTTTTTACAAATATCTCAACAAACGCACTCTTTTACATTGTAAATTTGTATTAAGTAAGAAAGAGATGAGAGAAAAAAAATAACGAATAAAAATAAGTGGCCAACTGGCGTTAAGAACACCTGGCCCTTTTACACGCGTTTGGACGATTTCGAGAAAACTTTGTAAAGCTGCACTGCACAGCTTTATCGACTACCGACTATAAGTATAAATCGAAAGCACCGTATTCGTCGAATAAAAACAAATTGAGTCAGTCGACGTGAAAGGAGGATCATGAGTCTTACTGAAGCTGTGCGAAATTAAAAAGGCGCAGATGTGTACGAGGTAAAAATAAAAAAAATAAATTTTTTTTAATTCGATAAGTAAATACACATACTATTTTTCCCGTGACGAGTACTCAAACTCATTTCATTTTTTTCACCCTCCCTCTTTTTCTCGCAGAGATAATGGAAACATTTTCTCAAGCACATATTATTAATCATAATAATAAGAATAATACTGTGCGCACTCGCTAGTGGTCGCTTAACAAACTGAACCCAATATGCACTATCCTCTGTTCTGGGGACAATATATTATTTTGTCTCAAATCTCAACTACTCTACAAAGCTGGAGCAGATGTGAGGGGCATACTTAGCATCACCGTGTGGAAAGAGAAGAGGAACGAAGCGTTGAATTTCTCGTCGCACACCCACCCCCAAACTTCGCACCGTTGATTAAACGACTCGCGTCAATAAAATCCGACAGCCGCGGTGAGGCAGGTGCCCATTTGGGGGAAGCTTTATACAGCCGATGGAAAAAGTTTTTTCCCGATTATTAATTTCTGAGTGATTAAAAACCATGCGGGCGGGAGTACGTGAGAGAGGATGAGAAAAGTTCGACCGTCGTGGTTTAACGTGTTATCACGAGAAAAAACTAGTCCCCATATAATTATTGTACCAGTTGTTCACGTCGTCACTTTTCAATGAATACAATTGAAACCGAAATGAATATTTTGTAATTTTATTTGAAAACTCCGTACCGCAAAGCCGCGGAGGGAAAAATGTATTACGTCATAGTTTTTTCACTTTGAAAGCTAACTTCTGCCGGAAATGGTACGCGTACAGCGCGGCGTTACAGCTCGAGTAAAGGATTCGTTTCAAACGAGAGACTCTTTAGAGTCTCGGGTGAGTGTAGACAGGCAAGTGACCTTTTGCTTTTCAGTAAGATAGAATTAATTAGCGTCTGCGAAAGAGAATGTAATTACTTTGTTGGAGCGTTACATTTCAACTTCAGCAAAAGCTTACTGTGAAAAGTTTGCAGGGATGTAAGGACTGCAAAGACAGATGTTTAACTTTTCTCAGGATAAAATTACACTCCCATTACTGCTGAGTAACGCTGAAAGTATAAAAGTATAGCCATACAGCTCTACGGTACATCTCGGCACCGAAAAAAAAAGAAAAAAGAGTGAACGGAAACATTTTTTTTTTTTTTTTTTCAAACAAACTATACGCTACGTACACGCACGCGAAATAGCTTTTTTGCGTGAAATAAAATTTTAAAACACGCTTCTGCATAATTTACGCGGGTGTTTCACCCTCAACCACACAGCTCGGCAAATTATATACGCACTGCAGCGCGTCCTCGTTTTCCTTGAATGTCCACCGACGCGGAATTTCTCATCTGCTCTCGTAAATTATTTCAGCCGCAATATCAGCAGCCGGAAAATCGAAAGAAATCCGCGATTAAAAAAAAAAAAAAAAATATAAGTGAGACAAGCCCACTGTCATCCGGCGGCCCACTCTCATTCCGTTCGCTCCAATAAACGAGCGACACTAGAGAGTAATACCGAGCAGAAGTTCTTTTTTAATGGAAAAAAAAAATACAGCTGTACAAAGACGATCATTAATGCAAATTGAAAAAGAGAGTCGAGTTGTCCCGCTTCCAGTGTTGCAGAAAATTAATTTTTTTTTTGTTTCACATCACACAATATGAATATCCATATCTTAGGGTAAATAACTAAACGTATGCACAGCAATTCGTCTGGACCGAGTTCTCGGATGAGTACAGGACGACCGAGCGCCGCGAGACATTCTACCCGAGCGTCGTGCTGGCCGAGCGCTTGTACGAGCTCAAGATCACGGATCTGCCGACCATACCCTACTTCCCGATCAACTCGCACCTCGAATGGACCGATTTTCGCTTCTACGGCCTGCGCAGCGCCACCGCCTACGTGCTCGTCTTCGACCTCAGCAATCTGGACACCTTTCAGGTATTCGGGTCGATACGACTCTTTTTTTCTTTCTATTTTTGAGGTGCGACTGCTCCGCAGGAGTATACAGCACTTTTGTATTTTCATCCAAGCGAAAAATTTAACACATAACATCCACGTTTGGCGGTAAAACACATTTTTGAAAACATACTGCAAACTAATTACAAAATTGCAGGGAAAAAAATCCATTTTTTTACAGTATAAAATTAACATTCCACGCAACAGTGAGGATCAGAAATGAAATTACGTTTTTTTAACATTTAATGTCCAGTAATATATTAAAAAATTAATCAAAAGTTCTCCTTTCGAATTTGTGAGAAATAATAGTGATTTTCATCGGATATAATTGACAATGAATTCATACAAAATTATCAACCCTGTGAATATTTTAATTATAATTTTTATTCTGGTAGACGTGCGGTAGTCGTATTATCTAATATGCTAAAGTTTTTTTCACAAATTTATCCACAAGTTTATTTTTACCATTTCCTGCTCCGCGAGTTTGGAATACTTATAATGAGGCGCTGCCTAATAATGTAGTTCATTATACACAGGTCTACAACTTGCCAAGCAAAATAATAATTTGAGTATCTGAGGGCGTTCGTTATCCAACTCGTGTAGTTACCGTCAAGTAACTATCCCTTCATAAATTATTTAATGTTTTGCTTTTTAATTTTTTTCTTTTCAAACAAGTTATAGATACATACACTTATTAACTATTTAGTGTACACACACGTGCGTAATAATCTGCACGAAGGAAGAATATCAATGTAATTTTTTCTTCATGCAGAATATTATGATGAAAAAAAAAAATTACGCATAATATTGAAGATATGAAAAGAGATTGAATTAATTTCGACAAAATAATGAAAAAAAAAAAAAAAAAAAAAAAAAAAAAACAAAATACAAACAAAAAACAAAATAGAAATCGAATTAAACGAACCGTTACAATCTATCATCTAGCGAACTCAGCGATGTGCACTCGCTCGGTTAAAATCTCATCTCTCGCCGTAAGCTTAAGTTCGAAATTCGTGAAACAGCTCTGGCGAACGAAAAATTCGCTAAATTGAAGAAGCAGCAGCTATCGAGGCAGCTATGAAGGTCTCTCAGTATCGTTTAATAGTTCGTAAGATCGTTTGAATAGTTCGTTACTCAATAATTTTTTATTTTACTGGGCGATTAGTAGAATTATGGATATGATGTGCAATAAGTATCATATTGACTTATTCATGATATTGAATCTGTAGAGCAATAAATTATTGGAATATCGTGGATTATTATTCCCATCGGTGTATTTATACTATTATGATAATAATAATCGATTCCTCTGTTACGCATGACAACTGCGGCTCTGGTCTCCCTTCGATCGACTGAAATAACACAAGTCTCTTTTCATACATAAAATCGAACAAATACAATAACATATTGTACATGACAATCTTCTATCTGGTTTACATCATGCAAATTAAATTATTTCGCATGCCTGGACTCAAAAGCAATTAATACTCCGAATCCTCCCTCTCGCAACATAATACCCTCCTGAATTATCATAATGATAATGAGAATATCACGAATGTATTACATTTCTCACCGTATCCAATATCATCCAACAAACGTACGTAAAAAAAAAGATAATAACAATGAAACGATCGTGAACACGGCCGATGTATACATGTATATTTGATGGTCAGGTGCAAAAAACCACTAACGAAACTGAACTGGCGTTGCTCAAATCACATATTTGTATGGGCAAACAAACCTCGATGGATACATGGTAATAAATAAGAGAGCCCTGGCTTGCGTTCCGGTAAAACCTTATGCAGTAGACCTGTATACATACAGTATTGGCTATTCTGCCGAAACGTTTACGCGATAGGAAAAAAAAGGGCAATCCTGTGGCTTTCAAAAACTGTAGATCCAAGTGTGTTAAAAAAAGGTATACACACAAAGCGTGTAGTTTAAACTGCTAATTTTATTATTTTCTTACTTTGATCTAGCTCGTAAAATATAATCAATGGTAAATCAATATTATTGGTTATCCAATGGTTTAAAACTTTTCCGCAGAGTATTTTATGAACGTCTTCTTTTTTAAGTCCATGCTTTTTATGATGAGAAGTTCGCAAAGTTTTAAAACAAGGAAAATTATGCATTTTTTCTTCCAGCCAAATTCTTTTTCATATCTCCGCTGGAACTAGTACTTTTTCGCCTCGAATTAAAAAGGCGAAAGGTCCGAACGTTTTCTTCTTTGGTAAAAACTCGCATTCCCTGCTGGCTGATAAAAAGTCCTGAACCGCAACTTCATCTGAATATTAAAAATTTCGGCGGAACGACCCATGCATGAGACCAGAGTACACATGCACGTAATGTATGGACAGTTGAGGGGTATTGCGTCTGCCACAGATGCCCACGATAAAGCGGTCCACCTCAACGGTTCAGACATCTCGAGTACTTATCGTACTCGCTTCTTTATTTCTTCACACGAACATTGGTATATCCAGACGACGTGGGTAACACTAACAATGTGCGGGCTTATTTTTCACGAATGAAAATATTGCAATATTTGACATTTCCGAGCGTAATTTAAAATTCTTTTCCTCTTGTGCTGTTAAATCTGTTGCAATTTCATGTAACTTGCATTCATAATTTCCCATCTGTTGCATCGGTACATTTACTTCAAAGAAAAACTCTCCCTCGGATAACTCATGAAGCATAAAAGCACTCATGCCGAGTACTATCCATCAAAGCCCTCGGCCAATGCACTCGTAATGCAATAATGCCCTCAAAGAGTCGGCCAGCCCTCTCGCGCTCGTGCCTCCAAAAATAAATTCCGCCCGGCCCTCCAGCGCCCCGAACGGGGCCAATGCACGGGCTGCATAAACACAAAAGCGCCGCACGGCCTCTTTCGCGCACACACGCCGAGCCTCGGGGGGGGGGGGGGGGACAAACCAGAAGAGCATCGTTCGGCCGTCGTGTGTATACGTGCTGTTCGCCTGGTGCGGGGAAACCATCCTTTTTTTTCCCCCCCGCCGGAAAGGTTGGCCCACAGAGACAGACAGCTGACGGATAGAGTGCTCCGCGGCCCCAAGTTTTGCATACCACCGATCCGGTGTATTAAATTTCCCGGCGCGCCGCGGTAGTGTCGAACCCCCCCTTCTCGCACTTTTTCCCTTCGCCTTCCTCCCGGCCATTGTTCCCCTCCCCCCACTCGCCCTCGCTCCTTTTCTCTGGCGCGCGGCTGTTTTAATTTTATTAGGCTTCGGGAGAGGAATGGGGACGGCGTGCCGATGAGAGGGCATTGATGATAGCACATTTTGTTCCGCAGGATCCGTGTGTATACATATATACTTTGTGCGCAAAGTTACACGGCCGGCGAATTCGCTGGTGCGCGTGATTTTTTTCCTTTTCCTTCTTACGCATAGCGGGTATAGTCAAATTTTGGAGTTCGCGAGCGAGTGTGTGTGTAATATGCAGAACAGGTGTGTATACAGTGGTGGTGGCTGGAAAATCTACGGCGCGCCCTTTTTGGCGAGTCGAGTCTTCGTATTGTGTCAAGCGAGTGAATGAAATATTCAGAGAGTTCTCGAGAATCTTGGAGCAACTTGAGTATATATACATACGAGGGCTTACAGGACGGTATACAAAGTGGAATGCATTTGAATCCGTTTAACGGAACTTTGGTGACTTTACGCTGAATGATGATCAATGGTGGCTCGGAATTTGCCTTTCTACTGTTTTTAATACAATTTCATGCCCCTCTCCCTCCTGTGAGTTTTAATTCTGCGTATTTACGTAATAAATTATTACAGAGCTCTCGAGGTAGTAACATCGATATTGGATTGACCATTCAAACATCGATGTAAATTTAATGAAAATGCACGATATTTCGTAATCAGGTGATGCATTGACTGGTATTTGTCGACTTACAAAAACTGATAATTAAGTCACAAGTATTTTTGATCTTCTGTGTTTAACACGGAGACTTATAAAAATTATTTATTTTTTCTCAAAAATATATTTTTCTAAAAGACTTTAACTGCTTATTATTGTTGCTGTGCGATTTTTATTGATATGTATCCTCTATTGTAAGTGTAAATTATATTCTCGCAGCCAAGGTTTAGAGACATAATAATATTACACTACTCCCTTAATTTTGAAATATGAATGTGCATCTTACGAATAGAAAAATCGAAACTATGCATCAACGATATAATAACATTCCTTATTAACGGAAAAAAAAAATGTAAACGTCAGTTGTTCGTTTAATGGACTACAATAAATATGAACTCTTGCGTGGAAGCAGAAAGTTTTAATTTACGATGCGGATGCTACAGCCGACTATTGCTCGAAGCACCTGTTTCAGTTTACTGAAAAAATGTTTACAACAGTAGGTACCTGTACATTGGATCATCAAACTGCACGGTTTTTTCGTGTGAACTTTGATCTGCGTATTTACAGTTTCTCGGAGCTTTTAAGCGCGTAAGATGAGATTATTTTCGTTATAAAAATTTACTCGAGAATTTTACAAAAATACATTTTAATAACGCTTCACAGAACTGTTTCTGGTAATTTTTATTTTTTTATTTTTTCATACTTTCAAATTTATAATTCCGTGAGTATTTTCACTCCAGTAGCTTCGATGATTAAATAATTGTTCGTACTAACGAATGCAATGAAATACAAGACGCATGTAATATACAAATAATATCGGGGTAATAAATTCTTAATTATGTAAAATATGCAGTGTACCGAAACTAATTTAATATCAATTTGCATGTTGGTCAGCGAAATCATCCAAAGAGCGCGCGAGATACGCTTGGCTTGGTTCATCGAGTACTGTTTATGTGTTATTAGCTTTTCATTCCCGAGCGTTGAAACCACTCATGAACATTGCGAATTTTGAAATTAATTTCCTCGGCTTTAGTGAAAACTGTTGTTCAATAATTCCACTGAGCTGGCGAAAGTTCGCAGAATACGAGCAGCAAAAAGGACAGGACCAGTAGTTTGGCTGATAGGGAACAACTTCTCAAATCCCTTCACCGCATGCATGATATTTCCCTTCAAACTTTTAGTACAGCATCATTATCATTGATAATACCCAAAACACACGTTCACAACTTAATATTGGGCAAGGTTGACAAATAATATTAAGATTTAGATCGATACGGTATAAAACATTTAAACATCTTACGAACATGTTTCTAGTTGTCATTAAAAATTTAAGATTTTTTGAACTCGATTTCATGTTTTTCGTAGTATAGTGGGATGATTGAAATTTGACCTCACTCCCATTTCTCCGTTTGTCGATGGTTCGTCAAACCTCACTCGAGTTAGTTAGTTTTGTCTAATTGTTCTGCGTAAGTCAATAGCTAGCTCGTCTTGCCTCAATTGACTGTTCCTACTTAGTTTTGTCTATCGCCTTTGCAATGATCACTTGCTCGTCTTACCACACTTGTCCATTTCTATTAGTCTTGCCTGACGTATCAATAGCTTGTCCAACCTTACCTGTCTGTTTCTACTTAGTTTTGTTTGATACATACACACTAATTGTTGGCTTGTCTTACCTAACTCGACTGTTTCTACTTAGTTTTGTCTGATATATACACACTAATCATTGGCTTGTCTTACCTTACTCGACTGTTTCTACTTTGTATTTTCTAGTGCCTTTACTTGTCAATGGCTAGTCGTACCTTATTCGACTGTTTTGACCAGTGTCTCAGACGATGATTCATAGAAAATCGGATACATGAAATTCTGTATGAGTGAAACTTTTTGTGTATACTTTTATAATCCTAACATTGCGTCTCATTTCATCGCACCCCCTTACTTTTTTATTCGCATAAATAAGTTGAGACCTAACTCGAAACCTCAATATTCGAGAGCAAGTGCTATGCAGTGTGTACTTACGTATAAAAGTATATCCAGAGATTATCTATGTGTGCACAAACAATCGTCCAATTGTCGGGAAGTACTTCTGTTGAGACCAACGAAACTGCACTGCCGGACCAAGGTCCAAAAATCTGTTTGCAACGTATCGTGAGAGCCTCTTTCCTATATACTTATCTGTACGCTATACGTGTGTTCAGAGAGTAATCTTTCGCAGCCTGCTCCAATATGGCTAAGTCGTGCTTGCGAGGTTCATATTAATGTTGATCAGGAGGGGGGGGGGGGGGGGGGGGGGACCCCGCGCCCAGGGGCGCGGGGTGGGAGTTGGTGGTCGTGTATGATGAGAACGGGGCCGCTGAAAGCTCGTTGTCACGGTATAACAATCGCACGGAGGTGTATCTTGCAGCTTACTGATTCGATGGGGATTGTTTCGAGGTTTTAATTGAAGATTGGATTTTGTTGATGTATCAATAATTGAAAATTTTAGGGGTATTGGGACGGGAGTGGACGAAATTGCGATTGGATATCGTGAACATTTTTTTTATTGTCCTCTGTTGTGATTGAATAATAATTGAATTTCTTTGTTTAATTTCCTGTGGAAGTTTAGTGAATCAAGGACCTTTATATTATATTGGTGCATCGTATCGCGCTTACTGATGCGACCCAAACAAATTAAGTCCTTTCACCCATTTATCTATTAGTACCTCTCTGATTACAAAATTAAAACGCACAATTTTAAATACCATCCATCCCAGAGATACCAAGTAACCTTTAAACTTTAAGTATGCAATTACAAAAAAAGCAATATTGAGAAAATAATTTTCGCCTTTAAATTCGTAAATCCGATTAGGGCGTCCGAGACCGAAAAGCTGCTCTCCAAACGCATAAATTTTATGCAAAACCTTGCGCTATTCATAAACGGCACGAAGTTTATAAGCTCAGCGACTATGTATACGAAAAACCGGTCCTGAAAGCCAATTTCGTTAATCCGTGTAAAGTAGATGCTCACATTTTCATGAATTCTGATGAATTTTCGTTAATTAAAAATCACACACACACACACACACACACACACACAGAGAGAGATGGATAGATAGAGATAGATAGAGAGCGAGAGGGGGGGGGTGGAACCAACAAGTTCGCAACTACAAGTCAAACTTTGAGAACTTGCTAATCCACGCCCCTATAGATATAACCTGATATACATGTATACCAAGCTTGACGCGAGCATTCAAAACGTAGGGACAAACAGCCGACTTTGGTAATAACTTCTGTACACCCATACATTATTCGCAAGGCGAATATTCTGCTCCTCGTGGCCGAGCCAGACGCGCAGCTATTATATGTACATGCGCCTTGCATAAGCGCACAACTTGCTAATGGTTTTCTTAAAGTTCTCCTTATTTTCTTTGTATCGAGGAGTAGAATAGAAAACTATCCCAAGCAGCTCATAAATTTGTGTTATCCTTTTGATAAATATTAAATACATGGATCGTTGTAATGAGTTCTTAGACATTCTATGAATATACATTACGCCATTATTGTTACTACCATGGTGTACTTATTTCCTTTACATTGTTATTATCAACCTATTCCTCGAATTTCCTCAATTAAGACAGCGCAGCAGAACACGAGGAAGCTTAATTCCTCTACGCACACACATGCAGAATCAAACCGTACCAAAAGGAATACGAACGCCCTCATGGTACAAGTACTTGTACCTATACGTCCAAATCTCCGAAAAATCATATGCGACATATAGAGGGACCAAAGGCAAATACTACAAAGATGCCGAAATTACGTTGAAATAGCCCAACTTTGAACGTTGCAGTTGAAACCTATATATAACTCCGGATAAAGTTGGGACGTTTGCTCGAGAGGCAATCGAAAGCGCTCGAAACAAGCTGCGATCGGATCGTTGGCGAAATTGAAAATGTTAATCAGGTCGGAAAAGGCAGTTACCGGCCATTGAAATTCAATCGAGAGTTAGAAGTTGAACTAAAAATTTCGCATTCAGCTGGATCGCCAATGAGATCCTTTGGGTTTTCCCATGAAAGCACGAATCGAGGCTTTCGACTGACTTCGAGCGGGCACTGAGTTACGCGGAGATCAGAGACCTCGTTATTTTTGACCCTGCCGCTCTTTCTCCTGCACACCACATCGCTTTTCCCGAGTGTAAATACATGTGGCGTCAAAGAGAACATCCACAGCGCGAATCGTAAATAGTTCAATGATTTCGCCCTACTCCAAGGTACACATGCATACTATACATAAACACTCCCCAAACCCGTGACCCTCTCCAAAGTCCGTCCGCCGTCGCCGCTCGCATCCTCTTCCCGGCTAATACAGCTCCACAACCATCATCAGTCGGGCCAACACGCCTATACTACCACTCCTCCCAGTATCGCGAATAGCTCGTTAGCTCCGTACGAAGGAGCTAGGGGAGTTATCGTGCGACCGCAGCAGTGGTAGCTGCTGCGGCACGGTATTCATATGCCCATCCCCCTCCCCGGCCGCAGCCGCGGATATACCTCACAACGACACCAAGATTACACCAACATGCATACATCTGTATTATAACTTACATCATTCGCCTCGCGTTAAAAATAGTAACCGATTCGCCCGATCTCGCTTCTGCCGCCGACAGTACATAAAAACGCTGCGGGAGCAGATATATGAGGCTCGCGACATGCGGGGCGTGCCGATCCTCGTGGTCGGCAACAAGCAGGACACGCTGCCCACGGCCTCGCTGACGGAACCCGTGGGCCGGCACCGCGACATCGTCAACCTCGTGCGCAAGCACTGGCGCTGCGGGTACGTCGAGTGCAGCGCCCGGCACAACTATCGGGTCGTTCAGGTGAGTGTCTTCCCGACTGTGTCGGAGGGAGGGGGGGGGGGGGGGGTTTTTTTTGTTTTGTTTGTTTTTCTGGTTAGACGGACGGCCAAATTTGTGATTGTTTTGTAACGCAAGCGGGGGGACGGGGCTGGGCAGACGGAGCTGGGCCGTCTATACTACTACAACCTATGTGTGAGATCTCTGTGTATGCGTGTAAATACATGGTGCAGTACGTAATCCATGTGTGTGTGTGCGTCCTCCCGTGTAGTTCATAATTGGCTACTGCAGCTGGCCTTGATTGGATGCCCACACGCACGCACGCTCGCAACCACACACGTAGAATCATGTTAGCCATCGTTCTGATCTGCATATGGATCATCGTCCTCGTCGTGGTCGTCGTCATCGTCATCATATAGTCATTGCCGGCTAGTTAGGGATGTAGATGTATATGTATGTACATACGCAAGTTGCAGTAGTGGCCTATTCTATTTGCACTAGTGGCCTGACTCGGACAGCCCCAGCCCCATCAGCTCTGGACACTCCTCGGCTGGCGCGAATTGCAAGCTTGATCTCCAATCACCCCGGGCGCGGTGCTGCGTCGGTTAATTAACGTTGTTCCGTACGGGAGATGCGGCCGTACTCGAGCGCTCGTGGCGTATGTATGTACGTATGTATGCTGACTGATCCTGATTGGTATAACCAGCGCACTTCTTGACACAAGGCCCGTAACCCTGATTTTGGGGTGGTTTTTTTGTTTGTTATTTCCAAAGAATTCGGAAGCTCGAATTTCGATTCGTCGTTGCTCTGTGCGCTTTCGTGCGGCGCTTTTTTTTATGTTCCAACGGAGATAGGGCTCGCGCGAAAACTTTTTCGACAACTCTCTATAAGTATGACCCGTTCGCGGGAAACGTCGCGCGATCCCGTGAAAGGGGATGGGTCGCGCGGTAGGTATATGCGTGCTCCGCACTCGCGTATAATGCATGCGAAGGTTTTACGGAGCGGCGCCCGCTATTGAACCCTATTTACGAGCGCATCGATGCCTTATCGGTCGTCCCGCGTTTTTCCCGGCCCAAATCGAATTTTTTCGCTCGCTCGGAGTGTATTTTCGTCAGGCTTCACCTCGCAATATCACACGTATTACAGATGTATACGAAATGTGCGATGTTCGCTCGAGGAGTGCTTTTTTTTGGCGGCAACTTTTTATTTCCAACCGCGATGTTTTGAAGTTCGATGAAGCCGAAGTAAATATATATACGCGCGTTGGTTACCGAGTTCTTTACGTTGTGTATCTGATGACCTCGATCAACTGACCCCATTGTCGATAGTAGTGCGAACGTTGATAATTGGAGCGAAAAATTATTTCTGATACTCATCGGGGACAAAAATTTAATCATATTCGTCAACTGTTGAACAATTCGTTTTACTTTTATTCGAGAGCAACTATTAGAAATATTAGTTTGAAAATAGTTTGGGAATGAGAAATTAACCATCCACTCCGTTTTAGTGAAGAGAGTGGAAAATGAAGCATGATGGTTAATGTGTATCTCATGTCTTGTCTTACCAAACTCGACTGTTTCTACTGTGTTTGGTCCAATGTATCTTCGTGAGCTATTGCTCGTCTTACCTTACCCGACTGTCGCTACTTAATTTTGTCAAATGTCACCGAGCTAGTCTTACCTAACTCGATTGTTAGTGGATAGTTATACCTATGGTCTCCATATGTCAATGACTCTCGTATTACCTCATTCGACTGTTTCCACTAAGAATTGCTCAATCACTCTTTTACGCTAGTCTATGGCTCAGCTTACTTGTCTGTTTCTACTTAATCGTGCTTACCGTCTCCACATCAGTATATGGCTCGCCTTACCATACTCGACTGTTTCTACTTGGTTTTCATGACGATGAGTCTTTTACTGGAATTTATGAATAAAAAAATGTATGGAAAACAAATATTCATAAATACGACAAGGATACGCTTTTATTAACGAACTTGAAAAAAACATAATAATTTTTTATCATATACAGGATTTGAAAAATCGAAGGTCACAAACAAAAACTCGTACGCGATAAAATATTATTTTGCACTCCACAGTTCAATAATGAAAGCGTTTCATGGATCGTCAAGAGGCAAAGAACCACTCCTCAAACACTATCTCGAATAAAAAAAATCACCCTCAGTGCCACCACCCTTTTTTAAAAAAGCGCTTGCCTGAAAACTTCATAAACACGCAATTACATGAACACTTGCACGTGTACGATCACACACCCCTACATGTACAACGACGTATGTGCAGGTATTCCGCGACCTGATGATGAGCATCCGGGCGCTGGAGGGCGAGGTCCCGTCGCCCTCGACGAGCGACTCGCCGTCCCTGCACCCCGACATCGAAGCCGCCAGAGGAGCCGACAGCGAAGGAGGCGGTGGGTCCGAGAAGTGCGGCATTCTCTGACAGTCGATGGAACAGTCGCTGCTGTCTCCGTCTGCGGACCCCTTCTGCCGAGCCTCTGTACCAAAGACGAAGAGAAGGAGGTGGGAATGGTGTGCGCGAAGAAAAATTTACTCGCACAATATCGGTGCAATGATGGATTTGGCCTGTCATCGCGTTGGTGCACCATGTTGGAAGAGTCCCGTATCCCGTGAGCTCTGGTTGTAGGGGCCGATGCGAGGGATGGAGTACCGGAGAGGGTTGTACGCGCGGGTGTCGCGTGGCGCGAGGGGATTACCCGCGTGTATTTTACGTCAAAGTGGTCCGGTTCTGCGATACACATGCATGTACGGTAGGCGATTTTGTTTCTCTTTGAGTTCGGCGCTGGTGAAGAGAATATTTTTCTCGTCCGAGGGATAAATGTTGTCGGAGAACATGAGTACGTGTTTTGTACCTGTTGGATACGCGTGGTGGTACAAAACACGAGAATTAACACAAGTAACACGGCCTAACTTAGCGCTATACGCGTGCCCCGAGTGGCAGACGGCGGCTCAAGCAATATCTAGTATACATGCGCATGTAATATTACGTTAATGTCATTGTTATTATTAATTATGATTATTATTATCATTGCTAAACGAGTATACCTTGACTGCGAGTTACGGCAGTGCGAAAAATCTGTTGTATTATATATTCTACCATTGCGAGCAGTAAGATTTGAAAATTGAAGGGACAAAAAATCAACTCTGCAATAAAAAGATTATAAATGCTGCAAGTTTGAATTATTATACGTGGTAATAACAATATTTATAATAATCATGATTATAATAACCAGTAATGATTAACAACGGAAGAAGAAACAAAGTAGAAGAGCACCGAGGATATATGTTAACAGGTGTGTATTATTATAAGTGTTTTTATTACATGAAAATCGTTTGTAAGCACGACTGCTCCACAGGAGTGCCTTATATTTTCGCCAGAGAAAAAAATATAACACCATATGAAATCTCTATTCGGGCAGTAAAACAACGATGAATGAGTGTGATTCCAGCTGATATTATGACGTGTATATTACATGCATTTCGATTACCTCAAAAACTTTACATTCATTTTGGTACAACTTATTTTAATTAAATTTGGTCTTCAGTAATTAATACTTTGATAATTTATTTTTTCAGCGATAAAAAGGTGAAAATTATCAATTTTTCTGGTAATTTGCGTTACTAATAATACAATTTTAAATAAATTTTTTCAAAAATCAGCATTATCATGGTGTACGTAGTAATAATACTTTTCCTCTGGTGAAAATTGTAGCAGTCGTGCCTTGTATATGCAAAAGTATATTTATTTTCTTTTTCCTTCAATGAATTAATTATTAGAGGGATTAAGTATGAGGCAAGCCAAAAACATAATTAAAGTAAAAATGTGAACAAACATAACTGAAATTAAAAAAACATTAGCTACTGTAAGCGAGCGTTCGAAAGCGGAGCATGCTTCAATAGCTTGTGATGCTAACGCTCGTACAAATTGTCTGTAAGATTAACAAAAATAATTGAAATGAAACGCATGAGAAACAAAAACGATGTAATTATAAATACAATTATATATATACATGTTACGATGAGCGAATAGTTACGAAAGAAAAAAAAAAGAAAAAAGAAAATTGTTATACACATAAAATATACAACGCTACCGTCAATTTGTATACTTCGAGGCTACGTACAACATATACATAACATGCGCATCCGACGTCCTTAGCGCTGTATGTCCTTAAAATAAAATAAGGAAGAAAACTCGCAGGGTGCACAGAGTTGCACATTGCGAGGGAAGGTTGATCGTGTTTCGGAACAATAAAATAAACGGAAGGAAAAAGTTGTAGCCCGAAACAAACTTTGTGGAAAACATAAACTTTTTTGCCTGCCAATCGTTCATTTTTTACCTCTATCGTTGAGCGACGCGTATCGTTTTCTGCGATCGTAGAGAAAATAAAGCGTGCCGCGATCCATTAAAAAAAAAATTCGAAAAAAATTAAATTAAAAAAAAAAAAAACAGTAACAATGCAAGTCAGCAGAGACGCGCGTACGCGCGTTCGCAGTGCCAAAAGATTATCATTATATGCGTATGCACGCGCACTGCGCAGGGTCCCTCGCAGGGTGTCCCTCGTCATTGTCATCACCGGCTGTTTCCACATAGGCAAAATAATGCTCTGCAGTGGCTGCACGAATTGGACCGATGCGCGCGCGCAGACGAACTGTGTGTATACAACAGCTGCGCGAGCAATCTCTTCTCGCGGATGCGCGTGTGGGTGGTCAGTCGACTGGTTCACTGCACTTGCCTGCACCGCGCGGAACGTCAACCCGAGAGTATTATACTTACCCGAAATATTTACGTCGTCCAAGCTTTTAGAATCCGTTGTCATCTAACAATCTTACGCGCGTCGTGCACAAAAAGCGCGAGTAGAGAACAGAGATATTCGTGAGTCGGTGTCGTCCATAGTTTCTAGCTTGTCCGTCTAACGATAGTAACGATTCGACGTAGATAGTCGCGCACGCGCGTCTGCCGTGTCGGTGCGTCGTGTGATTTTCTGCGACCTCGAGGTGGGTGCGATGTTGTAATGTTTTTTGTTTTCTTTTTCGCTATAGTGAGAAAAATAAACTGTGCCATGTTGTATTATTAGATACGCGCAGTGTTCGAATCTTATATGATATACATGTATACTTGTATACTGATGGATCATCAGTTCTAGTCGACTCTTTTTACCGTGACTTTCTTACACTATTTATTAGCTGAAAGAAGTGAAAGCAAACAAAAAAAAAAATCAAAATGAGAAAAACATGTATTGTTAGTTGAAGAATTATTATTAATACGTACAATATATAATATATTGGGCGAAAAAATTATATGTGAAAGAGAGGAAGAGCTATTAAGTATTATTGGAGAAACTAGATTAGCCCATAGGCTCTGTGAATATACATATATTTTGTTGCGAGAATCATTATTATTACGTTTGACGTGTTCTCCGCGGATGTTATCAATAACGTACGACATGTTTGAAAAACGTGACCGTGAGAGCAGTTAATAAACAGACGATTAAAGTATATAACCTTGACTCTTCGATTTTATCGATCCATCCTCCCAACACTCACTGTTCTATTGCTCTCTGTTTGTTGACATTGTACGGCTCAACCTGTCACTTGATTCTAAATTCCAAGTCACATTCCACACACACACTCACACACATACTTATCAGTCATCCTTTTATTTCGGCAAACATTGAAACTCGCTAAATTTTCAGTAAATATGGAATCTTTCGGAAAAGTATTTGAACCATCCGACGTTTATGTGCACGAATGACAGTAGAGCTTGCAAAGTGGAGCAAGTTGAGCTTCCAAAACAGACAGAAGTGCAGCATACGTGAACAAAGTGGGAAAAGGCGAATATGTTCCGAAGCATCAAAGTCAGGCAAGACCTGCTCAAATCGGTCAATGTCGTGCTACTGAGGATCGACAAGGCAACGTCCAGTGACGTTGGAAAGGACTCCGAAAGGATCGTGCTCAAGGTAAGTGAGTTGGGCACAAGCGTAAGGTTATGTTTTGCTCTTTCCATTCGTAGTACTATATACTTCGTCCGTACACTCTTCGCACAATATGTGTATGTGCCCTGTAAACCTGCAGATATATATCCAACCCACGTATATTCTATTGTTTTTACATGAAAAATTCCACAAAAAATCCTCACGTTACATTGTTCTTGGAAAAATTAGAAAAATTACACAATATTGTTTCCTTTGTTACTATTTACGTGGTTTATTAAGTTTAGTTATTGTGTTGTATATTAAATATAAGCTGGTGATCTAATTTATCGGTCTGTTTTTTGTTTAATAAAATAAATTTTAAAAAAACTTGGGCTTATGGTAAATCAATGAAAAAACTTTCCAAGTAATCAATCTGAAAGATTTCAATCTTCTCGAAAAATATTGATTACTTATGAAAAATCTCAGCCGCTTGAAATTTTGATTTAAAATTTTATCGAGAAAATCAATCATATAGTACGAATGAAACAATATCAGTACTGGATGTGTACAAAAATTTTATTTGATCGTTCTCTAGAAAAACCGGATGGATGATTTTTTTGTAGAATAACTCATACTTGCGTATAAAAAAATTCTATAAATACAGTGTAAACATACAGTTCCGTACTTTGAAAAGGTGAACAATACAATTTTTTTGTAGTTGATTGTCAAATCCACCTTTTTAATAATTTGCCAATCATCTTATTGGCAATATTAGAATCCTCCAATACTATTTTTTAAGCTAAATTTTAAGAAAATTAAGAATTCCAGTGTTGTAGAATCATAGGTAATAATAGCGCTTGCAATAAATTTGAATCCATGAATTGAATCACATACCATTATACTTTTTCAATCCGAGTCTTATTTAAATCAAACGACTGCTCGACACGTGTAATTGTCATAAAAGTAACGTTCAAAGCCAAAAGTCGTAATAAATCGTCCTTGAACAATCGCACAATAGCACGCATCCCCACACCCAATACTCTCAATAATGAGCAAAAACAAACCCAAAGTCGAGCCAGCACCGC